>CAKNWT010332806.1:4443-19120 GCA_932066315.1 Andricus coriarius
CAAGTGTTGGCTAGAAGCCGACTTAGGAGTTCTGGCGAGTGTTGGCGTAGTACGTAGGAACCTCAAAATGAAACAGGCTGGGTTGATGATCACGATAAAAACTGCGGATGGACTTCCGAAAAGGATGGACCTCCGATTTTCTTCGGGCTCCGTATACTTACGTATTTTGACGCGCTGATTACGAATATGAAAGTGAACATTGGCGCAAGTTTGTTGTTCATCGTGAAAACCATTAAAAAAACCATAAAAATCATGGTTTCTTGCATTTATCACACGAATTATTCAAAATTCAAACAAATGTTTGTAATAAAAGTTGTAGATCTCCTCGAAATACACATTTTATGTTTTGAGCATTCTTTTATACGAGTGATAATTTTCGAGAAACTCAGTAGTAAATCGTTTTTTATGTAAAAAAATTAATAAAATACATAAGTCCATATATCCATTAAGGTCGTACCCCTACCCCTTTTTCAACGCCGCGTGGGGAGCGGGAAGGCACCCCTGTGATTCAAAAAACCATGATTTTCATGGGTTTTATGGTTTTTTAACATGAAAATCGATTTACTAATGATTTCCTGGGAAACTATCATTCCAATAAAAAAATGCTAGCAACAAAAAATGTGTATTTCGATGAGATCTACAACTTTTTTTGCAACATTTTTTTGAATTTTGCATATTAGCTGAGCAAAACCCAAAAAACCATTAATTTTATGGTTTTTTGATGATTTCACCATGAAAATAAAATTTTCGCCAATTTTTCACTATCATGTTCATAATCAGCGCGTCGAAATACACAAGTATCAAGCAAAAACTAATAAATGCATGGACTTATGTATTTTATTAATTTTTCAACAAGAAAATCGATTTACTACTGATTTTCTCGGAAATCGTCACTCGTATAAAAAAATGCTCGAAGCATAAAATTTCGAGGAGATATACAACTTTTATTCTAAACATTTTTCTGAATTTTCAATAATCACTGAGATAAATGCAAAAAACCATGATTTTTATGGGATTTTCATGGTTCTTACCATGAAAATGAAATTTTCGATCATTTTCACTATCATATTCGTAATAAGCGCGTCAAAATACATAAGTATACGGAGCCCGAAGAAAATTGGAGATCCACCCTTTTCGGAAGTTTATCCCAATTTTTTGAACTGAAATTATTATTATTTTATTATTTTTTTATGCTGGAAAATTGTACTAAAATTTAAATATATTTTACTTATAATACGTCAGAAAGTGATAAATCCTTTCAATTTTGGAGCTTTACAGTTTGCACAGAAATCACAAATTAAATGAATATTTAAATTAAACATTTAAGTATTACAATTTGAATTAATTAAATTTAAATATTATTAGTATTGTTACATCCCGAAATTTTACCAAATTTGATGTAACGCCTAGCTAGGTGCAACCTACCTTGCCCCACGACTTTCCGGCTAACGCTATTAAATACAAGCAAGAACATTACCGATCTTCTCTGAGTTTGATTCTAACTATGGTGAATTGCACTACGGTCGGTAAGATAGAAATCATCCATAAAGTATATTACCATAAGATACAAATCATAAGATACATAAAGTATATTACCATGGAAGGATAATGACTCAGAGAATACCGACAAGTTAGCACATGTTTGGTTAATACGAGATTGTAATTGCAGACTCTGCCGTTCGTATATAATTAAGTATATTTAATAACATACGAATCTATACATATTCCTAATAATCTGAAACATAAACAATAACAAAGTGCAAAAACTAATTATATGGAACATGAATACACACGTATTTCTAAATTAAAGTAATAAGTTACCGATATATAATGTCATAACCCACTTAGTGATGAAACATGTAAATAGTCAGACAAGATTGTAACCGAAAGTGTCTGACTAGAGATATCGCCTATAGCTAAGCTAACGTATAAAATCCTAACTCCTGAAAGGCCGAGAGTTGAGATGCGCGATCGTTAAACACGGTCGATATAGAGAAGACTCGACCGACCATTGAAGG
Source organism: Andricus coriarius (assembly GCA_932066315.1). Lineage (NCBI taxonomy): Eukaryota > Metazoa > Arthropoda > Insecta > Hymenoptera > Cynipidae > Andricus > Andricus coriarius. Next base: position 6,462 of record CAKNWT010332806.1, read on the forward strand.
TATCAGTTGACGTGCCTTGGTGACATTGTAACCGGGACGTGCCTTGGTTACGTTGTGCCAGTTGCTTCTAAGATGAAGCGTATATAAACCACTACGCTACCCTTGTCAATCGTCTTACGTTCTTACGTTCTCATTGGGACCGAAGTAATCCTCTGACTAAGTCGTATATTTTAAAGTTCAAATTCACAGTAGTTATCGTGATCAAGTCTTGAACTAAGTCCCTTCGACTGAAGCTTTCGGTCGTCGCAGAGCAACTTTCCGAATAAAGTCCGGGGTGTTAACGTTCGCGAAAGGACTCATTATCGAATTTCTTACGAGTTATTCGACTTATTATCCGGTAAAACTCCGTCGGTGTTTTACGTTATAAGCGGAGATCCAACCGACAAAGCAACTCACTCTCGCCCTTTCTTGCTAAAAAGGTACACGTAAATTTTAATTTATGTAACTTTTTAACTCTGTTCTTATTCCTTATAATAAAAGAAGTGTTGAACCAACTATCTCACACTTACTTAAATTCTGAATTCTGACACAGTCCGCGTAGGGCTGATAAGTGACACACAAACCCACATAAAATAATTGGTCAGGTCTTACCAGCCTGACATAATCATCACACTGGTCTCTCTCTCTTTTCCTATTTTCCATACTACCCTCGCCTTTTGCTCGGGACGTGACAGTATTACGCATTTTTAAAACCACCTATTCATGTAAATTGTGTAAAACGAAAAAATATTCCTCCGTTAACCGTGGCTTTTCAGCGAAAAAGCTTGGCTAAGATTTTGTCGACAAAATCCATCCGGTACATTAGCGTAATTAGCTAGAGCGTGCGGTTTAGATTTAGGTAGTTTAGGTAAGGTTCGAATACCCAGCGGGGGCGATTTCTCATAGCGTTGTGCGTGCGATTATGTTTGTAAGTGACCGTGTCTGCAATTGCATAATTTCAAAAATAAATGAAGTACAATTATTATGTATAAAACAATTTGTTTTGCAAATTTATTTATCTGTACCAGTACCGCGGCATTGCAGACCTTAGGTACAGGCATAATACCATTTCCAGTACAGCCCCAGTACCGACAGACAACTCCCAGCCGAGTGACATTTTGTATTAATGCCAGTATCGCGCCAGTACAGACTTGCAGTACAGGCGTAATATCATTTCCAGTACCGCGGCAGTGCAAACTTTAGGTACAGGCATATACCATTTCCAGTACAGCCCCAGTACCGAAAGACAACTCCCAGCCGAGTGGCATTTCGTACTAATGCCCGTACCCAGCCGTTTACCATGCGGTAATATACCAGTACCACGCCAGCACCGATATCTGACCAGTGTTACTGGCGCGGTACCAAGCCAGTTGTAAATTTCCAACTGGGTACAGAACTGCTCCGTAGAACGGGTCGTTCTCGACTGATCTTTAGTACACTGAATCTTCCTTAGTTTTGCTGCAAATGCTCAAAAAATTGAGTACAACTTTCTTCAGATGCTTTACATTCATAAAATGAAATGAAATAATTTAAAAATATATATATACAAACCGCCCCCCCATTAATATTATTATTTTTGTGATATAAAAATATATTTGAGGGTTACTTCGACAGTGATTGAAAATCGACGTTAGAGGACGAAACTTTTGTATCAAGATAACTTGTTTTTCTATGAGTAATTTCTAAAACATTAGATAAAAATATGAAAGGATGAAATCCATCTTTCTAATTATTTTAACATATTTTGTAGAATTTATATTAGTTTTCTATAGCTTTAAATAGGCCGTTAAAGCAGACACTATATCAATTTGCCATTTAAAAACCAGCCTTCCTTAAAACGTAAAAAAATACTTAATCTTATCAAATGTAAATATCTCAGAAAAACAAACTTAAGGCCTTCAATATAAGAGATAACATCTATTACATAGAGTATATAAGCTAATTAAGCACTAGACTATTCATTAGTTACATTGTTAATCAAATCCTTTAATAATACATTAATCATTCTTCACCCTGATTATAAAAGATGAGGCTTGGCTGCACTTTGGTTTTATCCTTGACCGTTATCCTCAATTCTATTGGTGAATATAACAACATAATATATCTCTAGATTCAAGTAATTTTTTTTTTTAATCTTCACGCAAATCAGAAGTTTGCGACGTAATCTGTACGGAGCAATTTTACACGTGCCCAACTGTGAAAATCCGTGTCCAGTGTCCACGCCTATACATCTGTGCACGTCTAAATTGCAACGCACACAGATGGAACACTCCTAACTCTGCACTTCTCTATTAATGCGATCAGATTTTCAAGCAAGTCCACGTGCACATATGGTACCCTCCTATAACTGTGCACGTACGCGTATGTTCAATAGAGTTTACACAGTGTTCTTAAAGTCCATTATTAATTAATAATAAAAGATTTTAGTTCGTAAAGTATAAGTCCCTTAAAACCCTTAAAAAAAATAAACCCTTAGTGGTTTTGGAACAAAATTTCAAAGTGCAAAAAATCTAGCAAGTTACGTTCTTGCGTTATACTCACTTTTATTACAAATAATTACATATGATTTTACACTGATCGCAATTTTATGCCTGACTTTAAAGTAGTTTATACCTATTTGAAAATGATTAAATGCTGATAATATTTCTATCACTACTAATCATTACAGAATAGATTGTCTAATGAAATGAGGTATATTGTCTTCGGATATTCTTCAGATTAAATTTCATGCAGCAAATTACAAAATGTTTATAAAATAATCCTTTCAATTCAAATACTTCAAAAATACATTTCTACTTACATTCTAGAATGTCATTATTGATAATCAGTACAATATTTTTAATACAAATTTTGTTAATATTAAAAGACGATTCAGAAAATTGCTTCGAAAAATTAAATTTTAGGTTTTTTAACTGTACATTCTTTACTCACTATTATTTTTACTTTCTAGCAAATCATTCAAGGTTAACAAGGTTTTGAATAATCTTATAATTAAAAGCTACAATCCTTTCTCCAGACATTCTTCTCTTTCTTGCATTTTTATTCTAAAAATAGTGTTTTTGTTTTAATATTATTTTTGATGGTTAAAACAAAATATCATACAAGTCTTCGTTTTGATTTTTTACGTATCTCGCGTCTTTTGGCGTAATATGGGAATTTTCGATTTTTGTATATCAATTTCAATAAATGAATTGAAAACGAGGAGTTCTGTCAATAAATGGTTTAAATCAATGTTGTCAGACTTTTTAAACGCTGAAATTCCTCCAAAAACGTTTTCTCATATTTCGCGCCGTTTAGCTCAAAATTTGAATTTTACATTTTTTTATTTTTCCCCCATCTCCACAGTAATATTCAATTATCTCAAGAAAACACTCTAACGCAATTAACAAAAACTGCCTTCAACGAAAACCCGCTTGAAAATTAAGGATTGGAAATATTATATCATTTACCTTATTCCCAAAACTCAAACAGATATTTCCATTTCGACAGTTATGATCAACAGCCCCAAGAACCCCCCCCCCGCCCCCCCCATCATATTTGACGTACTCAATTACAGCTGCCTTTAAGTAAAAACTCCAAGTCAATTTCAATTTGAAAATAACCACACAAGTCACCTTCTAAATCCGCGAGATGTGCTTTTGAGGGATTGATGAATATTATTTTCGGGCTGAGGATATAACTTGATGCATCGTAAAAATGGCTTGTGTGACTATTTTTATTTTATAAATTTAATGGCTGTTTCGCGTGTTGACGCTTGGGATTTGTTTCGTTAAAAATGATAATGGTTGTTTTTGGTTGATATTTGATATTTTGACCCCAAAAGGCAAACTTTCGAACAAATAATTTAATTTTCAACTAAAAAAGATGAAAAAAAGACTTATCATCGAAGAACGTAATAGTTGATACTTCAAACAAAAAAGATTTAAATTTTGAATAAAAAGCAATTCAATTCAACCAAAAAAGACGAATTTTCAACAAAATGGTTGAATGCTCTACCAAACCAGATACATTTTCAACCAAAAATTTGCCTTTTGAACCTAACACGATATTTTTACCAAAATGGATGCATTTTCAAAGCAAAAAGAAGAATTTTCAACAAAATAGTTTAATTTTCAACGAAGAAAAATTCTTCAATCAACCCTCACAGCATAAGATATCGGCGAGATATCCCATTTATCTCCCAGGATATCCTGGGCATATCCCAGGAGATCATAAGGATACTGAGAATAATATCATACAGGGCGGAAATCTCGATATTCCTGAAATGTCCCAAGGATATCTCAGCATATCCTTAGAATATCCCATTAATGTCCCAATTTTATATGCCAAGGATGTCCCTAAGATATCCCAATTCTATAATTTAGTATATTTCTGGAAATGTAGGTATATCTACCACCAATTATAGTATGTATATACAATCGTATCAATAAAATAACAAATCATTTAACAATATTAGGAATTTTCCGGAGATTTTGTACGAAGTACAACATTATGAAGTACAATCATAATAGAGTCCCTTCTAAAGTCACTTCCAGGTAAATTCCATTATGGTCGTTAGTCTGCGAAAACTGTCGCGCAATAATAAGTGACGCTTTAACAAAAGTCAACAATTTCTCGGATATTCGTGCCGCATTATAATCTATTCTTATTTATATTATGTAAACGAACGCGCTACATATTAATTTGATTGTTTTTTATCATAAAAACTGATTTTTCCCTCATACTGATAGTTAAAAGTGTAATCTCTAAAATGCGAAATTTAGATGTCACAGACACAATAACAGCCAACTTTTAAATTTTCAGAATGTGGCTTGTTCCTTATTGTAAGTAGGCTGTTATTGGGTATGAAAATAATTTACGGTAATAATTTTTTTATAATTATGCGGAGATAGAATTTGAAAAAAACCGAATATTTGAGATTTGTATAAAGCGGTTTTTTGTCAAACAGGTGTTTGTGAATCTTTATGTTTTCAGGCATTCTACCTATTTTAATTAGTATGCATTTCAGAAATATTGGATTCCATAGCCAAAATTGTGTGTATCCCGCACAGGACATTGAGTGGATATCGTACGGGGCGGAAATGTCGATATCCTTGGAATATGCCACTGATATGCCGGGAGATTTTTGGGACATTTTTTAGAATATACCATATCCTGCCGAGATATCCGAAGGATGTGCCAAAGATAAAATTTTGTTGTGAGGGAAGAGTGAACCAAATATCAACCAAAATGTTGAATTTCCAAGCCGAAAAGGTGAATTTTCAATAAAAGCTGTGAAGGTCATTAACAAAAAAAGTGATATTTGAGGGTGAGGGAGGGTCTGTCAAATTATCGTCCTCCTTGTGAAGAACAATAGAAAAAGCATCACGCAGGGGGGTGGGGTGTCTAACGTTCCTGAAAAATTTACCACGTATTTTGCGAATGGTCCCTTGAATCTTCAACCAAAAAGAATGAGTTTCCGAAAAGATTTTTAAATTTTCAACAAAACACTTAAGTTTTCAACAAAACATTTGAATTTTCAACCGAATAATAGAATTTTGAATAAAGAAAGAATGAATTCATATAATTTTGATTCAATTTCGGGATAAAATTTATAAACTGGCATTTTATATCAAGTTTTTTTATGAAATGCAGAATTGGATAAGAACGTTCCAATCAGTTGACTTATTATATACCAACATGAGATTGTTTTTGCAACACATGCCCCGAAAGTACACCTTTCGATGCCTGTATTCTATGTCCAAAGCCTTTTCTTCAAGAAAACTAATTCTATCGCTGCCCGTGTGCACTCCAAGAATGAAAAATAATTTCTATCGCTGAGCATGCGTACTTCGATCAGGAAAAATGATTTTTTATCGCTAAGCATAAGGAGTGGTATCACCCTATGTATTTGGTACATGGCCCCTACATCTCGACAAGGGCCCCCTGACCACAAAATTTTTCGGGCCCCCCTCCCCAGCCTTCTTTTTTAAATCGAATAAGTGTAAATTTTGCATATTTATTCCAGGGAAATATCAAAACTTAAAGATTTACATTGTAAAAACAGTAGTTGGCGTGCCGTGATTCCCCGCGGTCCCGGGACCCTTGGCTGCAGCCAGGCCAGCCACCCCATTGTGGGGCCATCGTTTGGTGAGCAGAGGTGGGACGAACGACGTCCAAGAATTCGTTAATGTTCGCCACGAATGGAAACTTGGAATCAAGATCGTGCACATGCGCAGAGCTGTATTCGCAGTCACGTGTTATACCCACTCCCGTATGTTATGTTTTGATATCTCGATGCATATGTAGGTTATGTTCGTTTGTGTTTTTATTTTGTTGGGTGTATATCACGTGCGAGAATGAAAAACGAGAAGAAAATTAGCATAAGAAAGTACGAAGTGAACAAAGTATTGCAGGTTACTATGTGCAAAATTTTTATGTTTTATGAGTTCAAAACACAAGCTCAAAACTTTCAATGCGTGTTGAAATCGTTGACATGACAACCGCTAGTGCGCATCTGCACGATCTCTCTCTCAATGTCAGTCCACGGCTAGCCTCGAGTAAGTTCAACCCAAAAGTACTTGCACATCGAGTTTCTGTTTTGCACGTGTTTCGGGGATGACCCCCGGTTATTTGAAGTCTAAATTGTGATTTGGTATTAGTGTTAGTTACGTTGTGTGACAGAGTGTTTAACATTTTCGTTGATACTTGCAGACAGTGTAATGTAATGCCTGTTGTGCTATACAGTGTATTGTAACGTGAATATGAATAGTTCGAACCGTTCGCACACTCCCGGGCTCATTGGCTGAGCGCGCATAGTGGTTTCAGTGGTGGCGGGCACGGCACGGACTGTAGTGATCCTATCGTGTCAACACTGATGACCCTGTCATCACAATTGGGCAATCTTGAAATCGTAACTTACAGGATCTTTCTACGACTCTTTACTGTTTTCAACGATTTTCGACGTATATTACGTCAAAAACTGACCAACCCTGACTACGGCTCGGGCTAAAAACATTACACTCGTTGGTAAACGCCACTTCTGTATCCTTGTATAATAAAATACTATTACTTGAAACAAAATTTAATCCTTTATTTCTTGTTGCAGAATTAAGTTCACAGTCCAAATGTGGGCCTGATGGCGACCCTAATCCTGGTGTTCCTCATTGTGAACCTTTTGCTTCTTCTTCTGGCAGACATTCTCCAGACACGACTCTTACCCTTGCAACACCTAATTCTTCAGCCAGATCTCCTCCACTTGCCACGCCACCCATCCGTGCCAAATCCAGGTCTCCTCGAAACAGGCAAACTTTTCGTCGCGTATTTGGATTTAAACTTGAAGAACTTGAATTCGTTCGACTTATTCTTCGCAACAATCCGCATCGAGTATACGAACTTCGAAGATACATTTTTCCTACTGATGAACAAATTCAACTGAGAACCGAATATCGCAACCTTAAGCCCATACCAGCCAAAGAACAAATTGTATTATCAACGTCCAGTGGTGACGTCTGTGCAATACTTGACAAATTACCAACAAAACAAACGATTTTTCGTGGACTATATAAACCTGATCCTGTTGTTTATATGAAGTCAGAACGGGCGAAAATAAACATGTACAGCCGCAAGGTAGAAAAATTGACCACAGAAGAAATCGCGGAATGTCCAGTAAGCCACCAAAATCCAATCGCAAAAAAGTTTAGAGTAATACGTCTGTAAACCATAATCCTTTACACTGTCAATGAAAAAATAAAGGAAAAAGCGGGCGCGTCTGTCAGATCTCGTGCTTTGTGCACGGTCTTTATGTTTACCCCACTTGTATGCATAGCCCTTAAAAATTCAAGGTCTTAACAGTGACAACTGTAATTTTTAATTTTCTTCTCAGGATGACCGCTGGATCGAAAAACCGGAAAATAAGAGAATTTCTTTTTTATTAGGAACTTTATAAATTTTTTAAAGAAAAATCTACCCAATTACTTCAAATATCACAAATTTTATATGTATGATATAATGCCATTTAGAATATGTTCGATTTTACTTTTCCTTATAAATTTAAGTTCACTTGTTGACAAATTTGTAGCTCTTTTTTATATGAGCAACTTTTTTTCATTCATTTTTTCCAAAGCTTGTGTCGTTTGTCAAGAAACTTATTTTTAATCTCTTTATATTTTTGTTTGTATCTTGCACAGTGTAGGATTACTAATGCTCAGATTGTACCAGATTTGTCTTTTAACGTATTTATTAATGGATTAGAATTACAGTGAGTACAAAATATGATCTAATTTCCATGGCAGGAAGTGAGTAACTAACGTCACAAACTTTTTTCAAAAAGAACGCTAACGCTCATTTCTTTTTTTTTTAATTAACAATATTTAAATTTCAGCAGACTTATACTATTTAGAATTGTCCTACAACTCGGCCAACCTGAAACGTCATTCCCCTCAGAAAACTATTTAATAAAAATTATCCTACAATTCGGCCGCTCTGAAATGTCATTCGTTTCGGATGACTATTTACCCGAAACCTACGGCTTAATATATTCTGCGCAAGTACTTGTCGTCAAAGGACCTTCGCCATCGCCTACTAGCTTAACATTATACGTATCGTTCGGCTTAGATTTAACAATTTTGATAAGGGCCCAAGTATTTAATTCGTATTTTGCGACCTGGCATCATCTGCGTGCATTTTATGACGATAAAATCTCCCTCGACATATTTGGAAGGTACTCGGCGTCGTATTTTCTTCTCGAACTTTTGATATTTGCAGTTTTTCTTGGTGACGCAAACCCTTTCGAAGATTTTCTAACTGACATTACCACTCGGATTCTAAAATTTCTTTCAGCTTAACATCTTCAGAGTGACGCATTTCTACCCCAGTGAGTAATCGGAAAGGAGTCATTCCGACACTTCGATGAAAAGTGGAGTTTAATGTTTGTTGCAGTTTATTGACGTGTTGGTACCACTTCCCAGGATCATTAATAGACATCTTCGTTAAAGCTGGTATAATGACACGGTTGATCCTCTCAACCTGTCTGATTGCTCTTGGCAAACCAGTCTTGATGCGGTTGTAATAAATTCATTCTCGCTCACAATATTCCTCAAACTCTTGAGATGTAAAGGCATTATCAGAAATAATTGGAGACGGATTACCGAAAATAAACCTTTGCCTTTTTAGTCTCTCGATAACTCCTCGGGTGGCTGTTGATCTCGCGGAGTACAACCAGACAAACTTAGAAAAAGCATCGACTCTTGCAGTGGTGTCATCAGTTTCAATCGTCATAATCGGAGGATAACGGCTCCAAGCATCAACATGCTTCATTCTGATGCCGGGCCTATGTTCAATTTGGTACTCATAATCCTCAAGGAGTTCCGCCCACCTTCAGATCTTCGTTGATATTTTTTTCTTCTGCATGCTTTGCTGAAATGCCTTACAATCAGTAACAATCTTGAAGGGAACACTAGTATATCTCTGCTCGATAGGCAAGGACTTATGACGTAAGTGGTGAGTTGAGTGTAATATCCCGTCGCTGGGTGAACGCTGTAACAAAATTGCAGCCATACCATCTTTAGATGCGTCAGTATGCAGTTCTGTCTCATGCGCACGATGAAAGATCTTCAATACTGGCACATCAGCTAACTTCTCTTTCAGTGCACTGGAAGCCTTTTGCTCGTCTGGCCCATATTAAAATTCTTTTTCCTTTCTAAGCAAGTCGCTTAACGGTTTCGCCAACAAAGAGTACTGATTTATAAATTTCCTCATGTAACCGGTCAAACCAGTTACAATTCAACTAATGAATTCAATCCGCGATTCCTTGGTTAACTAATGGACGGAAAACATAGTTAATGAACCTCTGAAAAACAGATGGTGAATTACAGAGTCCTAATGGAGCTTTCAGAAAAACGTACTACCTCTTTTGAATCACGAAAGATGTAAATTTACGACTTTCTTGATCAATACTGACATATAAAAACCCTTTTTTAAGTCCAAAGTACTAGATATCTTTGAATCTTTGACGGCATCTATTTTATCTTCAATTAGAGGAACTGGATATTTATCCTTTGCAATGACCCGATTGATTCGTAGTTAATCAATGTGAATTCGGGGGATGCCGTCCTTCTTTTTGTCACCACTACAGGACTCGCAAATTCAGAAGAGCATGGCTCAACTATTCCATTCTTGACCCATTCGTCTACCTGTCTTTCTATTATTACACGCTCAGGAACCGATGAACGTCGCGGTCTGCTAAAAATAAGTTTGTTCTCTTTCAAATTCATGCTCAAAGTAATCGCAGTGCTCTTTATTTGAATCGGCTTATAATTTAAAAAAAGATCTTCAGCTTGTTTACATGTCAAAACGTCATCGTTGAAACCAATATCAAAGTCGTTTTTTTCGGACAATGTAATATTTCCTAGGAAAAAGGTAGGTGCATACTAAATAATCTTAGTACCGTTACGATTAGCTATTACTTCTGCCAACTGAATGTTATATTGCGACCAATTAATCATTGCCTTGACATCGAGTTTATAGGTGCTACATGCAAATCTAAGTTGTGCGGGTCATCGTCGATTATAACCTCTGCTTGAAAAAAACACTATTTTCTACTTTTCCACCTCCAAATCCGACAGTTTTACATTTTGATTCGCTCAACTTTACCGCTTTCATATTCTCAAAGATATCGTCCAGCAAGAGGCTAAGTGCGCTTCCAGTATGTACTAATGCTACAACATTTACGTTGTCCACATTTATTTCTTTATAAAATTCATTACCTTTTTCGGAAACGACAAAATTCACGCGCGCTTCTGAGCTCGTCTTACTGGATACATTTTCCGCTTTGCATTTCGTAGCAATGTGCCCAAATTCGTTACATCGGAAACATTTCATACACCGATCCTTATTTTTACGATCTTCAGATAAGTGCCCTGCTCCTCCGCAATTAAAACATCGCGAAGCTTTATTTGTAGGTGATCCTGACTTTTTCTCTTTTACGGAATCTTTTACAGTGTCTGATTTTCTAATCAGCTAAGAATTAAACCCTGCTTTTGACTTTCGAATTGGTTCATAAGTCTTTAGTCTTTCTTTAAATTCACTAATAGTTTTAGCACCGTATAGAATTGCTTTTTTACTAGAGCAGTCACCTAAGCCATCAATTACATAATCGAATAAAGCATCAGTTTCAATGTTACCCCGAGATGCTATCTCTCGCATAATCAAAAATTATTCTTGAATAGACTCCGATTCCTTAATTCCTCTTTTTGACAGCATTGGATGTAATTTAGCGCTCGATATATTTTTGTAGAAAATTCTTTAATTAAGGCCGTCCTTAGTTTTGTTCACGTTATAAGTCCCGACTCGCTTTGAATAAAAAGCTTTGCTAACCCCTTCAATGATCTTTTCGCGCATACAACCTTTTCTAAATCTGTCCAATTAAACAACAAGGAAACGTCTTCAAATCAGCTAAGCAGCGTTCTACAGGAAAGTTATCATTACCATTAAATTCCCGAATCGTTTCATCAATATCTCTGAATCCCATAGAAAATTTGACAGCTTGTGATCCTCGCGAATTACACGGTTTACTTGCCTGATTAAATTCTTCGTCTTTGTTTTTTAACTGTGACCTGGCAACATGCTAGCCTTCGTCTTCCCTGCGCTCATGGTCATCACCGCCATCGTCTTATAGACTCGTCATCCCTATCGTCTTGTTCATCCTCTGTGTCACTTTCGGTATTCACATTAACTAACGAATTTATGTTCATTAAAGACCGAATAATATTCTGCATCAACTGTTACTTATTGCCACGATAGCTCAATTCTAAAACATTACATATTGAGGTTAGATCACCAACTGAAAGAAAACCCGTATACTCTAGCTTATCGCGAAATTCCGCCGAATCATCACTGAACGTAAGTCCTGAAAATTCACGCAAAATGCTACAGTTTTTACGGTTTTTACGGCCTCCCTCTTCCTCAAATATTAATTTGTATAAAACGCATATTGAACTTCGAGGAGTAGTTTTTAACTGATTCTTAATTCTTTCAATATCCACTAACTTCTCCATATTATTTTTTATAACCAAAATTCAAAATCAGTTGATTAAAACAAGAAAGTTGCCGTCTTCGTCTGGATAAAAAAAGCCGTTACCATTCACGTATTTGGTGCTTCAAAAATGATCGTCTAACATTTACGTATTCAATGCTGACCAAATTCGTCTTTCTTTTTAAACAAAAACTTTTTCGTCTTCAATATTCCAGGTTTGAAAAGTCTATTGCATTGTTTCTTATTATGCAATCAATTCTTCTTGCGACTTCAAAGTTATCCACTCTCACGACTTTTTGTCATCTTGTCTCAATACAAGCACTCTTTGTCATATCCCGGACGAGCCCTCAAGCTTTGTAGGATTACTAATGGTCAGATTTGATAAGATTTGTCTTTCAACTTAATTATTAATTAATTAGAATTACAGTGAGTACAAAATAAGATCTAATTTCCATGGCAGGAAGTGAGTAACTAAGGTAACAAACTTTTGTTCAAAAAGAATGCTAACGCTCATTTCTTTTTTTTAAAGAACAATATTTAAATTTCAGCAATCTTATATTATTAAAAATTATCCTACAATACTGTACTTTATAAATCGCCCGCTTGCGCTAAGGTGCGCCACTGCGCTGAGGTTGTCACGACCTGACTTGAGCGCAATCTAGGAATT
>CAKNWT010332807.1:3088-18405 GCA_932066315.1 Andricus coriarius
GAGCCCTAGCAATCGAGTTCATGGTCGTCAAAAGGTCTTCATTGGGTTTCATACGGAAATTGTGAATTTCCAAAGTAGTTTGAAGGGCCGCCTGCTCGCTCAAGTTCAGCGCATGCTCAAGTGTAGCCACTTGTAATTGAAATCATTGGAATCCTTTTTAATGTTAGTAATGTCTTCTTATCCCTTTTCTGAGCTAGCTTCGAGTACATAAATTCGATTCGAGTTCTCAGCAATTCTCGCTTTGATCGTTTCAATGGAGGTCAGGAGATTGTCATTAAAAGATGGCTGCTTATTTTCAAATTCTGTGATCCTTGCGAGAATCTCCTGAGACTGCGCGGGCGCATTCTTCCGTCCTTTCAAGACAGCATTTCTGACCATAGGAGCGAGATCAGGCTGGGTGGTGGTAACCGTAGCGGCTGAGGGGGCAGGAGTGTGAGGGGAAGACGTACCGACGGCGTTGCGAATATTAGTTGCAGGTTTCCCAGACGAACTACCATCGACTGCCGTAGAGATCTCGCTGATGCTTTGCCCTTTTTATTTTATGCAGAGGAAATCTGCCTCTGGAAATAACTTCCTTGCACTCTGGGCATGCACCCATTGCTCTAAAAGATCGCTCACAGATAGTGAATAGTTCGAAAACAGCAAAAAATCAGCAATCTCGAAAAAAAACTTGCTCGGACACGCCAGGAACACACAGAGTCACAACTTGCAAATTTGTATGAAAAAAAGAGCAAGAAAAACACACGAAATTTCAAAACTCCGAAGAGCAGCAAATCGACACGTTCACTCAGATTACCGTTACCAAAACGTCTCAACTGCAGCATGTCACAACTGCAGCATTTCACATCTGTGGCATTTCTTCCGAGCGGCTTCTCTCACTCTCGGCATCTCTCACAGTGAAATTGACATTTTTGCGGCATCTCTTACTAGTGAGAATCTCACAGTGGTATCTCTCTACTCCAAACAATTTTTCAAGTCTAAATGAAAATGAAAAAACTGCGGCAAGTCTCGCAGGACTTATTTTCTCTGCGGCGGCATCTCTCGTCCGGAAGAAATTTTTAAGTCCATATTGAAATAGCAAAACTGTGGCAAGCCTCCCAGGACTAATTGTCATATCTGCGATATCTCCTACCCGCGGCATGTCTCCCCAGTAGCATCTCTTATCCAGGAAAAATTTCAAAGTCCACATCAAAGTGGAAAAACTGCGGCAAGTCTCCCAGGTGTCGTTGGGGAGACTTGCCGTGGTTTTGCCATCTTCAGAACTACTTGGAAAATTTCCATAGGCGAAAGATGCCGCTGTGGAGGCTTTCCGCTTATGGGAAATGACGCAGATGTGACAATTCATCCTGGGAGACTTGCTGCTGATGTGAAAATTAGTTCCGTGAAACTTGCCGCAGATTTGTCACTTGGATGTGGACTTGAAAATTGATCCCGGGTGAGAGATGCCGCTGGAGAGACTTCCCGCGGGTGAGAGAAGCCGCAGGTATGATAATTAGTCCTGGGAAACTTGCTGTAGTCTTATCATTTTTATTTGGACTTGACAAATTTTTTGGAGGGTACAGCTGTCACTGTGAAACTTGCCACTGGTGAGATGTGCCGCAAAAATGTAAATTTCACTGTAAGAAATGGCGCACGTGAGAGAAGCTCCTAGGTAAAGATGCCGCAGATGTGCCATTCCAAAGTTGTAAAATGCCGCAGATGAGACATGCCACAGATGTGACATGGCGCATGTGTGACATGCCGCAGATCTGACTTGCCGCAAAGAGACTTCCCGCATGTCAGATGATATAGACCCAGCATTTTAGGCCTATTTTTTAAGTTTGTGGAAATTCCTCACGTGATAGGGTTAAACGGACCACGAATTTGGATTCAGCGACTCCAAAAGCACATGACAGACATAGTCAATCAACATCAAAGTATAATTCAGAAATATTAAATGAAAGAATCAACGGTCTCTTTGAGTCACGTTATGACAGTCAACATTTTATAGATGGCAGCGATTCCTAATAGAGCTTCCTTCCATGTTTCCTTTCCAAATTGTCGCTTGACAATGAACATTCAATTAAAATTAGCAACATGCTTGGAAAAATGCCATACGTCACCCACGCATTCATATCTTCGTGTCGGTCACACTGAAAATTCGCATAACAGTTCTTTATTACTTCTTGCACCGACAAGAAGTATGACATGGCAGACGTATGACACTTTTGGACCTTTAGTCGACGGAAGATAGGGGGTCAATTTAAGTGACAGAATGGCGTACAGACGTGTAGCCGTATCAATTTGAAACCAGCAGAGATCGTTTTTCACCTTCAAGAATGGTTAGATTCTGCGAATCAGCAAGTTATATACTTTCCAAAAAAACGAGAAAACAAATCCTTGCCCACTCCTTCCTTCCCCCTGGCGAATGAAGTGTGGCAGCAGATATAAGTTAGGGTAAGTCGAATATGAAGTCACTTTTTTTTTTAATCCTTTGGAATTTATTAATTTGACAGCTTGAACCGCCGGTACATTATAGAATTCAGAGCTCTTCCACAGGTTTTTAATATTAAAAATCATAATTTCTTATGTAAAAGTTTGATATTTACATTGACATGAAATTTTACAAATAGCGATTCAAATGAAAATTCGAAAAAAATACAATGATGTTTCAATGTTTTAATTGAATTTTGATCCAACTTCAGGCTACAAGGATTATTATGCTTTATTTTAAATTTTTTGTTAAATTAATTATACATAGTCTGCAGTGAATCACAACTTGCAACCACTTTCATAAAAAGGTGTGGAAAGATTAGGTTATATCTGCCCACATGGCTTGGGAATAAGTCGAATATATCCAAGCTGTACAAGTCCATATCCTAGTACTTAATGAGAAGGAGCACTGCCCGGAGGAGAACTAAACCTGAGGTGAAGAGGAGGCTACTGAGGAAAAGTCCGGGTAGGTGCATTTTGTCTGGCACAAGAAGAACCAGGATAGCGTTTGCTATTGGGATTCCATTCTGACTCTAGTGAATCGTAATTATCGAAACCTTTAATAAAACTGTTTGGGAAGATTGGGTGATTTTTGCCTACTGGACAACACATTATTTCATCTGGAGTCAAATTATTAGCTGCGCCACTTATTATATTTATTTTTATTCGTGAATTATTTTCATCTATGCCATATATTCCATGAAGAGTCCCACTATAATCCAATATTGCCAAAACGTCACCACTGGCTGTTGATAATACAATATATTCTTGGTTTGGCCCAAGCACATGGTTCGTATGATCTATTCGCATTTGAATTGGTTCATAGGCAGGAAAAACGTATCTCCGAAATTCAAATCGCTGGTTCTGGTTTGTGCAAGGAATAAGCCGAACATAGCCAAGATGTTCTATTGCACATCCAAGTACTTGAATAGAAAGAAGCGAAGTCCGGTCAGGTGATGGTTGTATATCATGAGAAGAAGAACCAGGGTTGTGTTCGCTATGAGTATTCCATTCGGTTCGTAGTGAGTCGGAATTTGCTGAGGCTTTAATAAAACTTTTGTGGAAGATTGGATGATATTTTCCTACTGGACAATCTTGCAATTCATCTAATGTCAATCTATAAACTGCGCCGCTCATCATATTTACTTTGATTCTCGGATGAGATCTATGTGTCGCATACATTGCACGTAGAATCCCGCAATACTCTAATATTGCAAAAACCTCACCATTGGATGCCGATAATACAATATGTTCTTGGGCTGGCACGGGAATATAGGTTTTTTCTTTTGTTCGCAATCTGATTGGAAAAGCAGCTGGAAAAACGTACCTTCGAAATTCGAATAGTAGGTTCTTGTTTTTGCGGGGAATAAGCCGAATGTATCCAAGTTGTTCAAGTGCATACCCAAGTACTTTAGGTGAAGGCGGCCACCCAGGAGGTGACCTGGCTTCGCCATGAAGAGGAGGCTCCTGAGGAGAATTTTGGTCTGGTGAATGTTGTCTGTCAGATAGAGAAGAATCAAGGTTATGTTCGCTATTAGCATTCCATGCAGACTGTAGTGAATCGTCATTTGCTACAGCTTTATTAAAATTGTTTGGGAAGATTGGCTGTTTTTCGCCTACTGGACAACATCGCATTTCATCTGGGGTCAAATTATTAAATTTGCCGCCTATCATATTTATTTTCATTCTCGTATGACCTTTATTTGTCGCATATATGCCACGAAGAACTCCGCTATTTTCTAATATTGCAAAAATGTCACCATTGGATGCTGATAATACAATCTGTTCTTTGTTTGGAACGGCACAATAAATCCTTTGTTCTGTTCGAGTTCTGATTGGAGAACCAGCAGGAAAAACGTATCTTCGAAATTCGAATCGTCGATTCTGATTTGCGCGGGGAATAAGCCGAATGTATCCAAGTTGTCCAAGTGCGTACCCAAGTACCTTAGGAGAAGGAGGCCTACCAGGAGGCATCCTGTTAGTGGCTTGAACTGGATGCTCCTCAGGAGCCTGAATTATACGACGAGATGGAGAAGAGCGACAGTGAGCTGGCCGGGGAGTGTCAAGGCAATCTCTGCTTGACTGCGAACTTAACTCTGCGAACAAAAATAGAGGATTTATGTGTCTTGTTGAACAAACTTCAAAAAGAGCTTGATACATTATTCTCGGTTTTGGTATAAGGTACTTAAAAATGATAAGTAAAGGATTCTGTAAAGAAAATTTGTGCCATAAAAATGTTTGGTTAAGAATTGGTGAGGCTCACTGTGTTTGAATTTAGCACAACTCATTGTTACTTCTAGACAATTTTAGTACAATTTTGGTTCAGAAATTATTCTGATGTCAAAGACCAACTGTTTGGGGAAAAATCACAACATTATTTTTTTATGTTCTACTATCAGGCCGAAATTGCACCTTCATTGGTTTAGAATGATCTTGTTTTTCTAAATTGAGCTTTTCAGTTTAATAATTCAACTATACTGGAATAAATTCGTCTTTTTAGGTTGAACATTCAACTATTTGGTTGAAAATTCTATTGTATTGCTAAAGAGCAATTACTTTTTTGTAAGCTTAGTAGTCTGTTATGCACAAAGGGGGAGAAGTGTGACATTATTTATATATGTACGTTTTCAGTGAGAGCCGTGGAGTCGACCTTAAGAGCCGCTTTTTAAGCTTGCTCTTATGTCATGGGTATTATGTCTATGACGTCGTGATGCCGCCCGAGACGAGGAATACCGAGCCTGGCTCGCTTTCGCCTCGTTCATTCCTCGGTTTCGTCTCGTCTTTGCGGTCCTCGGTTTTTCCGAGGAAAGCGAGAAATGTGCGTTAGTGGAGCGGATAGTTTGCGGGAGCGTTATTTTTCCAATCCGAAAAACTGATAATTAGCGTTCTTCAATGAAATATAACAACGAAATATGATTAAATATTATATTCTTTTGTCCATTGCTGAATAATATGAAATTAAGTCTACATTTGGTAAATAGAATATATTTGTCGGGATGTTTAAAAAATCGAAAGTGTGTATACTTACCTTGATTACTTTGACTACTACATATTTTTTTTAATTTTGTGAAATTTGAATGTATAATAAGTCGCAAATAAGTCAGTAATTAGACTCATATAAACTCATATGTTCAACACACAATCGATTTTATAATTCATGTACCTATGTATGCTTTTATATTCATGTATGTCTAATTGTATATTCATGTATGTAAAAAGGTTCATAATACGGAAATACCTAAACACTTTAAGGTTTCCTTTCGGGTACCTAATGACGTTATATCTTAAAACTCAAAAAACAATCTGAAAAAATTGTGAGAATTAGTCATATTATGCAGATGGAGAAGCAAAAATAGCATTTATGATTTTTCCAAAACTGCGATTAAAAATTATTTTATTTTATTTCAACTTCGCCCAACCGCGAAATATTAATTAATATTCAAGAATTTTAAATGATTTTAAAAGATTTCACAGAAATTCCAAAATTTCTCATAGATTTTGCATACCCTAAAAGACTTTCTGGAATTCACCAAGATTTCCATATATTAGAGATTTCGCAGACATTTCAAATATTGTATTATTTTCAAATTATTACAATAGATTTTATGAAGATTTCACAAGAATTAAAAAGAATTCTTAAACTTTTTAAAAGATTTCAAAAAAATTTCACAAATACTTCAAAGGTGTTGCTAACTATTCAAAAGATTCCAAAAGATTTCACAGAAATTACAAGATTTCACATAGCTTTTACATGTTTTAAAACAGTTCAAGGAATTCTCAAACAATTCCAAATATCTCAAGGATTTAAAACATTTCAAATTTTGTAATATGTTTTAAATTCTTTAAACTACAAATTACTTGAAAATCTACGTATTTTTTTACATTTCTGTTTCATACATTCTGTTGTTATAATTGGCAAAATAAATTATTAATAAGAACAGAACCAAATACTAATAGAGTGAAGTTAAATCTTCGGAAAAATCGTAACATAGTCGTGTTTCATATCAAATTAATCAGTAATGGACAAACAAGTATAATATGTAATCAGATTCCGAATTTAAATATTTATTAAAATACGCTAATTAGCACTAGCGCATCAGAGTGGCAAAAGATCACTCCCATGAGCTGTCCGCTCTGATGGCGCACATATCTCGTATTCCTTGGATAAATCGAGGCGAGGAACGAGAAATGATGCCACGATACAAGGCAAAACGAGACATGGAATACCGAGGCAGGAGGTATGTCTTGTCTTATCCCGTCTATATCCACGGGA
The DNA here is from genome assembly GCA_932066315.1 of Andricus coriarius. Taxonomy (NCBI): domain Eukaryota; kingdom Metazoa; phylum Arthropoda; class Insecta; order Hymenoptera; family Cynipidae; genus Andricus; species Andricus coriarius. The sequence continues at coordinate 9,834 of CAKNWT010332807.1, forward strand.
AGTCTCGCTCGGCGGCAACGCTACCATGACGTCAAAATTTTGGGCGACATAAATATATAAATGGCCATTATATGAATATAAGGTGGAAAGTGGGACTTTATGTTCGCTGCACGGGCCTGAGAAATGGCCGTATTCATGCAGGTAATATATAAAATGTAATAAAAATGATAGATATATTATATTAGTATATTCACCAATAGAATTAAAGATGACCGCCAGAGTGAAAACGAAAGTATAGACCATCCTCATTTTCGCAATCTTGACGAAAAACTGAATAATGCTTCAGTTAAGAAGTGGATTTAAAAATGTAACTAAATTATATTTTATTGCTTCAACAGAGTATAAATATATACGTAAGAATTCGTTATCTCACATATATGTGAGATGACGACGTTATTGGTTTCAAGATTGTCCTTCGGAGATATAATTAACTAATATGCATCTGAAATAAAAGAATTGGATCTAATTGATTAAATACTATGTATACAAAAAAAAATGTTTAACAGGAAAGTTCTATGAATTATTTAAAACTCCAGAGAAAAGTCAATGTGAAATAAAGAACAAACAATAACATGATAAAATACGTGTTCTTTATTTTTTACTCTCTAAATCAAATCCAGTATTTTAACAAATAAAGACTAAAATTTTACAGTTTTCAATGTACCATGAATTATAAAAAAGTATACACATAATAAGTGTGAGCAGAGGACAATACCATACTCTAACACATAAGATTTGAAAAGATGCGTACTGTAGTATACTTTTAAAATAAATTACTATAGACTTCATTTTAGTCAAAATCCTGTTCAAACATAAAAAATTGATTTTTTTAAAGAAAAATGAGAGCAGTATGTAAACATATTGAAAAGGAAAGTCTTTGGGAAACGACTTTTCAAAGGTTAAAGTTGAAATACTTTGTCTACAATTAATTTTATTAATTGAAGATTCTTTTGGGTTAAATTATTCATTTTCAGTTAAAATTTCAACAATTTTGTTCTAAATTGATATATTTTATTTCAAATTCTTCTTTTTTAGTAGCAAACTAATCCTTTTAATTAAAAATTCGAATGCACGCACAAAAGTTTAACTACTTTTTTGAAATTTCATTTCATCAATTCTATAGAAAATTCTAGTTTTTTCGAATCTCTGACACTATGTGTGACGATAAGTATTCAGCATATAGAATATATGCAGCATTCAGAATATATCTTAGAACTGATACCCTAATATTAAATGATTTACTGAACAAAATATTTCGTTTAAACATGAATAATCGCTTCAACCATTTTAAATATAATTTTATTATTTGGAAGATGTTATAATCATTAATAGATAATAAGGTCCGAGTTTTTGATTTTCTAATTGATGCATGGGTTAAATTATATGAAATATGAAAAATAGTGTTAGTGCTGAATTAAAACCTGACCGGAAATCAGAAGGTCTGTCGCTCGAATCCCAATGGAGCGAAAGGAAAATATCTTTTTTGTTTTTGAAAAAGTTAATTACAATATTTTTTAATTCATAACTCCATCTAGTTTGAAAAAGATGTTGCAAATTTTCTATTATTCTCTAATGATTATACAGATTCCTTTATAAATTTCGATATTAAAATGAATACTTCGGACAAATATATTTTGAAGAAGAAAAAAAAGTCTGCCTCAGCTCGGATTTGAACTGAAGTAATCGTTCTAATATCGAAATTTAGTTGAATAAAAACTGTTTAATCTGGTTAAAAATACTATAAAACTTTAACTTACTAAATAAAAAAAAAATGGCTAACAAATTAAAAAAAACGTTTGTAGCATTAGTTCTACACAAAACTACTATTTTTTCTATATTTGGATATTTTCCGCGCACAAAGTTTAAAGTTATTTGGCAAAAATTACTCTTTAAACATTCATTATAGGCTGCCTAAACATCACAATCGGGTGCTGAGAATACAACATGTCCTCGAGTTGGCACGGAGACATGTGAATTGAGTTCTACTAGCAAGAGAATTGGTGTATCGTTGTTCTACTGCATGCCCAAGTCATTATTAGTTTATTTTAGTCACATTTTGGGATGGAAAATATCACAATGTCAGGAATCTGTATTTAGAAACAAAACCTCATTTCAGAACCTATTTTACAGGGTGACAAACAACTTAAAAATACCGAAAGTTCGTCTTGGGAAATACACTTAATCGTATAGCCTTTTTTTTTAAACAATAAAACACACGCTCTCTTACAGTATCAGAAATGTCGTGAACAGCCATTTGAATAACCGTTTTAAGTTGTTTCACGTTTTGGGATAATGCGCGTAATATGGATTCAGATCTGGTGAGTGGAGAGGCCATTCTATACCACCACCTGCAAATTTGGGTTACCTTAGTCCAATAAGATGATGTCCGTATTCTTTGAAAATTTAAGCAAAAAATTTGTCGGTGTGATGCGAGGATGCTCCATCTTGCATGAAATAGTGATTCCTTACTAAACCCTTTTCCTTCCCATCAGGGAAGATGCTTTGTTTCAGAATTTGATGACAACTTTCGCCGGAGACGGTACCGTCGAAAACCGAAAATAAATTCCCTTGGATGAAACAGCTGCCCATACAGGGACTTTCAGAGCGTACAGCGGTTTCGAATGGGCTATATGTGAATTTCCCCTTCCCCAAAAATGAAAATTTTGTTTATTTACGTAGCCATTTAGTAGCTGCTTTACCTATCGAGGATTTAGGGTTATTCTTAAAATATTCCTCCACCTCTAATATCTTTTTACATTATCACCTTAATGCGAAAAAAATTGATTACGTGTAAAATTTGCCTTTTATGACTGTGTCTGCCTGTAGGATGCCTGTAGCCCGTCTGCAGTGTGTCTGTAGTCTGTAGCCTGTAGGCACGATAACTGTCGGAAAAAATGATCCGATTGGATTGAATTTTGGCACAATTTCTAAGGCCTAAAAGAAAAAAAAAGTTTGTTAGCCAATTATTTTGGATGGAAATTTAAAAATTTAGAGTATTTTAAAATTTTATGCTAACATGGTTTTTCAAGAAATTGAAAATTCTATCTACTGATGTTTGTAGTGTTCACATATTCGCACGGTATGAAAAATGTCTAGAAAATAAAAACGTAGCTTCTTGAAAGTTCTACAAGATTATCAAAACAACTTTTTAATTTTTTTGATGAAAAATTGAAAATACAAATTATGATCGCACAAAAAGTGATACGAAAAAATATAAAAAAAAAATGCAGATAAAAAGTTATGCACCCAAAAAAGATCTACTAATTCATTATTAATCACTTTTTGATTTGGCGCTCCTAAAAGAAAATTATACAAATCAATTTTTCAAAATATATTAATTTTTAATGTTTATATGAGTCGCTTCCCAGAAATCGGAAAATAATTTAGATTCGTAATACAGATATTCGAGTCGGTGGAATAGATGATTAATTCTTGTTTATAACCAATTTCTTCGCATATCTCTTCAAATGTGAATAACTGATTGGAAAAGATTGTACACAATTTAATTTTATTTTAACAAGTTGCGTCTTTTTTATTCTATTTAATTTTGCGTTATGATCTGCCGTTATAGATGAAAATTTATTTTTCTGTAAACATACCGAAATTTACGATGAGCGACCTCTAAATATTTTCCGATTAATTATTATTATTTTAATTAAAAGATTATGATTCTATTCTATCATTCGGACAAACTTTGTATATCAGTATGGATATCGGAGTCTACCGGTTAATCTTACTCTTATGAGGGAAAGAGAGGAAGAAGCGCGCCAATTGACTGTCCTTTTCTGGCCCACCGGTACAACGACCATGACAGGACAGAAATAGAGGGAGGTAGCACACAAGTAACCTGTCCTTTTCTGGCCCACCGATCCAGCGACACGATGAGACAGAGGGAGAAAGAAAGAACGCGCATGCAGCCGTCCTTTTCTGGCCCATCGATTCAGCAACATTCGTGAGGAATTAGAAGTCTGAGAGGAATCGAATGACAACCACCCTCTTCTATCTGCCGTTCCAGAAGAAAGACACCAATATTGCATCCCTTTTTGTCATTCCAAAAGTCCATACCGGAAGTCCCGGAAAAGGCAGAGGGCGTATAAATCGGGTCAAACAACCCAGGACAATAAGGAAAATCTTCTTCTTATCCCTTCCAGCATGATGGCGGCCGTGGTTGGTCCAGGATGGCTGCGATTGGCGGATGGCTCCAGGACATAGGGATACGACGCTCCTATTGGACTACACGAACCGACGCGCCAAGCGAAACTACTGGAGCCTACGTTGCGCGTCGATTCATTCTCGCTCCGAACTCTCGACAGTAAACCACGTTCAGACCCAAATACGTCGAAATATTTATATAAAAAGCGAAATTTGGATTAAAAAAATTTAAATAAAATGTCTGACCGAAAGAAGGGAACTATGCGAAGGATTCAATTCGATGGTGTAAGTGTAATTTTTATTTCCTGGTGGAGGGTTTTGGCGGATCATTGCTAGTGAGATTTGAGAAAAATTGGAGATACCGCCAAAACGTTCAGCCAGCTTCTCTAAGTGCTATGTAAATTGTTTCTCGCCGTCCTACGTAATTTTGATTTCTTGGTTGATCTCGGTAGCTTAGCTTTTTTTTTGCTTTTTTTTGTTCGTGCGAGTGATCCGATTTAAAATCAGGATTTTCGTATTTGCCGGTAAACGCGTGCAATTTTTTATGTAACTCGCTCCAGTCTTGTTTCGTGATCGGTGCTAGTTTATAAAGTTTCGAGATTGTGGGAACCGATCGCGAACTCGTTTTATCATGGTAAGATTGGGGAATTCGCGTGTTTCGAGAGTTTTAAAGTTGTGGTAGCATTTTTAGGTTATGTTGAGACCACGTGGTCCGGTTTCATTTTCTAATATTAGGTATTGTCGAAAGGCCAAATGTTTCGAGATATTTTGGAAAGTTTTCTCTTTAAGAATTAATATGCCATTAGAATAAATTTCGAGACTTTATAACTTATAGTTTATGTTGTATTTGGATGTCGGTAATATTTGGTTTGTCGAGAAAATGGCTGCGACTAATAAAAATGATTGTTAGTTCTCTGGTGAATTAGTGTGAATCAAAAAAAATGTATTTATTGGTTAGGAGGACCCTTCCCCTGTATTACGTTCAATTTCAGGTTTAGCTAGGGATGGAATATGTTAACAACATAAAATTAGTGCATCTATCTAGTCTATCTAGTGTAGCTTTTTTTTTCATCTAATTTTTTTTCAGCTTAGCTAGGCACTGGATATTTTCCTAGCGGGCTGGGAATATCTTCACATCCTGTAACGCATTCTTTAAGGATTATCTCGTTTCGGACTTTGTCCCTCATTAATGCGCCTATCTAACTCCCCATCTATTTTTCCGTCGCTAGTGAATAGGTTACCCAGATATACGTATTTTTCAACCTGCTGTAATCTCTCATTATTCAGGACAATTTTGCACATTGTTTTCTCACTTTTTCCTTCAAACACCATTACTGTTTAATTAGTAAGTTATAATTAATTTCAAATGAACGACGAATGGTTTTTACAACCGAGATATTTTGTTTTCGTCACCATTGACCATGCCTGTTTCTCTCTTCACTCGGACTGCGAGCTGTGGCTGTTTATATTCAACCTCTTTTAAACTAAACATAGATGAAATTCCTAATATGAGATCATGATTTGTGTTACCGCATTCAAGAACATCAACGAGTTCTGTGTTACCGCTTTTAAGAAAATCATCGATTCTGGTAATTTTCCTCTGAGTTTTAGTGAGTTGAAATTCATTCAAGTCCACAAGGTATGAGAAAATCACGTCCTTGAAGCTCAAGTTAACCCGCTAGCTCACAAGGTACCTTGTGGATATACTTTTACTGTTGGAAGTTTCATTCTCGATTTCTTGTAAATGAAATTTCATTTGTCAAAGTTTGTTAGAACCGCTAATTATCTTGACAAATTATAAGAGATTTTGTGCCAAAGAAAACAAACGTGACTTGACATGTGATTGTGTGTGTGAATTCATTTTGATCATCAAGACCAGTTTTCAACTATTTGTGGTTTAACAATTACCTTTGTTTTATTTACGATAATTTTGAGGTCCATGTTTTTCATGCTTGTTTCAAGTTTATTCAACATTTTTTGCAAGAACTCGCTTGATTCTGCCATAAAAATCTTGCCATCTGCGAAAGCTAACCCACGTACCTTCACTGCTTCGAGATCTATACCCTTTTCGTTGAAGAGGGCCATTCTTAGACACTTATCCATAAATGTAATAAATTATGTGAGGACATAACGCATACTTGTCCAACACCTTGCACAATATCGAACCAGTCACTCAGTTTCCCATTAACTCCTATACTCGCTTTTCGAATATATTTCACTTACGGTACTTAATGATCTGATACCTCTGTAATTATTGCAGCTGCTTTTATCTTCCTTTCCTTTATAAATTAGTACGGTAACACTGTCTATACCAGCAGCCTTGCCATTTTTTAAGGTCTTGATTATATCCGTAACCTGAATGTCACAGACTCTCGCAGTTGAGTTTTCTCACGTATCGTGTGCTATATCGCAGTTGTGGTGCCCTATAGCTTCATCATCCAATAATTCCTTGAAAGAGTCTTTCAAAGCATCTAGTCTCCCGTCTGTGTTATATAACATTTCACTAAATACATTTTTGACATAAAGACACAAGATACAATTAAATATTTAATAAGAAAATTACTAAATTTCAGTTGTCGACGGTTTGAACTGTAATTTTAAAAGTCCCATGCAAAAATTCGATGAGAAATGTATAAACATGGAAAACATGCAAAATTAAAAAAATTAATAAAACGAGACGAAGGTGTAACATTTTTAACTCTATTGAAACAATGAGAATGCCCTATTGGGAAATTGTTAACGATTATTGAAACAAAGTTAAAAAAAAAGAATTTTTTAAAATCTCTGGATTACAAAGGATCAATAGAGGATCAATATGGTTCAAAATATTAATTAATTATACTTATTCAGGATCAAAAAAACGCTACATTTCATCAGCGTTCTGCTTTTGATTACACAGCCCTACAAAAAAAAAAAAAAATTTCTGTGCACGAGACTAGCACACCATATCTATATGTTTTTGGGGTCGCTGAGTCCGAATCCGGGGGGTCTGTTTTTCTCCATCAGGCCAGGCTCAAGGTCACTTTGTCATTTCAAGGTCAAATCAAGATTATTCCACGAATGTGAGCCAAGATGCCGTTTCTGTATGTTTTTGAGGTCGTTGAGTCTGAATTCAAGGTCTGTTTGTCTCGATCAAGTCAGGGTCAAGGTCGTTTCAAGGTTAAATCGAGAAAAAACCTTTGAACAGACACAATTAATGCATGTATACGTTTTTGGCGTCGCTGAGACCGAATCCCGGGTCCGTTTTTCACTATCAGGTCAAGGTCATTTCAAGGTCAAATCAAGATCATTCCACAAATATGAGCGTCTGTATGTTTTTAGAGTCCCTGAGTCCGAATCACAAGTCTGCTGGTCTTCATCAGTTCTGGACCAAGGTCATGTCAAGGACGAATCGAGGATAAAACTCGAAAGCCAATAAAATTGAATACGTCGTTTGATACAGATGTAAAATAAAATTGGATATATTGGTTTTCTTTTCTATGCTTCAAGACTTCTGTATTAACGTGACACGGAGGACAGACGTTTACCTATCCTGAGTTTTATACAACTAACACTACATCTGCGTGGTGATACTTGAATGCTTCAAAACCTGCTACCATGAAGGACACTTGGAATTATGACAACCGCTTCAAAAGAAGGTGTATAGAATGATTCGCTTTCCAGTCCGTCATGGTAACGAAGCCAGCGATGGTGCTCTGCCTTGCAGGGGGGCATTAGGGTGTGAGAATGAAGCCGTAGTGTGTCTGACGATGAGGTGACATTGTCCTCGACAAAGTCAGAAAGCTCTCATACTTATACCTGAGGAGCTATGAGAGTTATCACCCTCAGGACTGCGGACTCACCTGCGATCGGACCAGGATCCCTAACGCGTGCGTACTTAAATCTACTACGGGACCAAAAAAAAACAAAAAAACATAACACATCTTCAAATACTACAAATAAACAGACTTCAGGGTCTTCATTAAAAGCAAATGTAGCAAGTTCTTATTAAGTATCACCTATCAGCTGACCGAAGACAAATATCCGATAAAATTAACAATATTTATAAAAACTGATTTGGATTTGAGATTTATAACCAAGATAAAAAATGGATACCACACAAGATATGTAGTGCTTGTTACATGATGATGACCAGATATGATTCAGAAAAAAACCCTGAAAAAATAAAGTTTGTAAGACTTACAGGGTTTTTCGTCGATTTAACCTTGAAATGACCTTGATCCTGACCTGATGGAGGAAAACAGACCCCGGATTCGGACTCAGTGACCCTAAAAACGTGTAAATGTAGTAGTTGTGTCTGTTCAAAGGTTTTTTCCTGGTTTTAACCGTGAAATGTCCTTGACCCTGACTTGATGGAGACCAACAGACCTCGAATTCGGACTCAGAGACCTCAAAAACATACAAAAACGGCATCTTGGCT
>CAKNWT010332812.1:1078-23514 GCA_932066315.1 Andricus coriarius
ATAGGATTAGGATCTAGATATTAAGCTGGAATATTTTGATATTAAAATTCAATATCTAGGTAATACAAACTCTAAATATAAAAATATTAAGATATTACAATTTACTATCTGGATATTAAATTTTAATATCAAAATATTACACCTAAATATCTAGATCATTGTCCTATGATTAAAAATCCATATATTGTGTCTTAATATCTATTTTACTCCGTGTGTAAAGCATTACTTTAAGTTATAAACAATAATCAATTGTTCAAATAATTAGGTTGTTTAACCTAACTACAAAAAAAGATAGTTATGGATAATAATAATTTGTTTAAACAATTATGTTCGCGCAATTGCCTCAAGTTTTACCTTACTCTCAGTACAAAGTGGAGAAAAAGTTGAAAATTTCAGATAAAAATTGAGAGACCTCAAATTATCTTTTGCATAAGAAAAAAAGCTATACAAATGAAATAATCTATTTATGCAATATAAGGAAAATATACACTGTAGAAATGTTCTTGGGGAATTTTCCCCAAAATTGTGTTGACGTTAATTTTCACACATTTTACGTGATTTTCCCCAATGTTTAGTAGCGAAAATTCCCTAAACATTCTTGTGGAATATTAACCAAAAGCTGGTGAATTTTCCCCAAGATTTGATGAGGAATATTCCCTATGCTATTGTGTGATAGCTTAAGATTTCGGGAATTTCTCGAAATTTATGTAGGGAAAATTCCCCAAAATTTTTGGAATACTAATAAAAAAGCAAAAAAGTTGAAATCTAGCGCATGGAGACCCTGAATACATATATGTATAATTAATTTTGAATCCATTAATCCATTTTTATTTTAAGAGCTTAAAATATTCTTATCTTCTTTAACGTTGTTCAGATAAATAGAAGGTAATGTTTTTAAATTAAGGCAGGCTATGTCGCGTTTACAATTTTAGAATATGACCTTATTGTTTCAATAAAGATAAGAATCGGATACCATCGCGACGTTTATTAAACTTTTATATTTTGCACGTTTTCCATGTTATGACTTTTTTGAAATCATGATTTGCAGTCCAAAGTAAATTTATTTATTTGCACAAAGCAATTAGTCGATTTGCGTTGCTGAATTAGCAAATATCTTAAATCATAAAATTATTAATTTTCTGCTAATATTTAATGGCTCAATTTTCGCTAATCAAATCTGCAAGCTTTCACTAGTAATAATTGAAATTTTACTAATTTTTATTTAAAGATGCCTGAAAGTATCTTTTGCATAAGGAAAAAAAGTTATACAATTTACATAACCTGCTTTAAGCACTCAATGTCATACTAATTAAAGGTAATTCTTATGAAAAATAAGGAAAATATACAACATAAAATAAAGCTGAAAATCGAAAACAGAACTCTGTTTAAAAGTAGCGTATGAGGATACTGAATATGCATAATTAATATATATTGATATTGATCGCATATTGATCCATTATAATTTCAAGATTTTAATTTTTTTGTATGTTTCTTTACATTGTTCCAACAATTGGAAGGCAATATTTAAAAAATGGAAACAGACTAAAGTCACGTTTAAAATTTTACAGTGTGATCTTATTATGTCTATAAAGTTGAAAATGCTAAACCATCGCATCATTATATTAAACGTTTCTATTTTTCACGTTTTCCATGTTTATAACTTTTTTCAAAAATATTATATACAGATATAAATTATTTGCTTTTTACCAAGCAATTAGCTTTCCACTATTGAATTAGGAAATATGTCGACTACTTAAATTAGTAACTTTTTAATAATATTTAGTGGCTCACTGTTTCGCTAATCGAAACAATAATATCTCAGCAGTAATTATTTGAATTTTACGATATGCGAATTGGAGAGACCTCAAAGTATCTTTTGCGTAAGAAAAAAAGTTGTACAATTAAAATAACCTTCTGCAGGTACCTAATTGCATATCTATTCAAGCTGATGCTCATCAAAGGCAAATAATTTTTTCTTAGTTTGCTAAATAATTGCAATTTGCGATGGAAAGTAAGGAAAATGTAAAAGCGAAATTTTTTTTGACATTTTATCGTAGGGCGAGCGATTATTTATTCACAGCATTATAAATAAAAATTTTTCATAAATATTCGCTCGCCTACAAGCCACAATTTTCAATAGTTATCGAGAGATGTGCTGTCGCAATGATAAGCGGTATTATACAAATATTTAACTCACTGCCTATTGTGCTCAATGTTAGGTTGTGTATACAAAGCCGGTACCAGTAAAAAAATTTTCGATAATGCTTATTTTTAATACTTTTCCTTCTTTAGTACTAATGTAACGCACAAGATATGATGTCGCCCATCTTTTTTAACGCCTGCTCTTGATGATTTCAATGTCATGCACTAGAACTGCTTTATAGATTGTTGCCTTATAAATTATAATTGTTTTTTAAATCGTCACCGTGAAACATAATAAGAAGTTCCTTTATATTTTTTGTCAAAGGTCTCAGTTAGCAATTTTTCCACTTCAAAAATTTGTAGGTATCTTCAAAGTATCGTATTTTTTGGATATACCGCTAATATGAAAGTGTTATCAGATCTTTGGTTGAACTCTTCCGAGCAGTGAGGGGAGCTGAAACACCTGAAACTTTTGACAAAGTATTTAAAAAAAATATTAAACCATCCAATTTTTGTAACTTTTTTGTTTTTAATTTTGTTTTAAATTATATTTTTGCAGAACTCGAGAGGTCTTTTATGACTAAAGATTTTGCAAAGAAAATCAAATTTCTGAAAAGTGGGGGATGGCTATTTAGTGAAAATATATTTGTTTTCAAACTCAGGAAGCTGGAGTAGAATTGTATAGGCATCGCTTCTTGTAATTTGCTGGTAGCTTCTCTTATAGTATATGTAAAATTATTTACGACAAGAAATAATGAGATGACAATCCTGATAAACATATTTTCTCAAGTTTTTTGTCATGGTTTTTGAAATTATCTCAAATTTTTTGTGATTATAAATGCGAAATAATAGACTTTGTGTAAAATAGTTATGTCATACTAGACTAAACCTTATAGGCAGAATTAATGAAAAAAATTAGCAAAAATGTTACATTCTCCAAATTAGAAGCAAAGGCGGATAGACTTCTCCAAACATTACGTAATGATAAAAAAATATTCGTTACGTAATTACGCAATCTTTGTTTATTCTTCTCCGCTCGTTTTGCACGTGAAACAAGAAAAACAATTTCATAACTTATCGAGACGAAAATTAATAGTTTCTATATCATCAGGCATCATATGTAAATATACTGATAATTTTGATATTTAATATCTTTAGTTATTCAGCAAAGTTTTTAAGGATTGAAATTACTTTGGGAATAATATGCAATGTAAAATCATTTCTCCTGTCACCAAAAAAATGTTAAAAATAAGAGAATCATAACTGGATAAGGATGATTATTTTAGTTTTTCCTAACCCCAAACACAACATTTTTGAAGAATGTTCACCTTGCTATAGCATTGGAAATATTGGCAACATACTTCCAAACACTCAGAAAAAAATGTATCTTGAACTAAAGAAATCGTTTCTTTATCATAGTTTTTTTCAACTGACCCAAAAATACATTTAAAATAAAAAAACATTTATTTGATCTTAAAAAATGATGTAGTTCGTATTTTTTGGTTGAAAGAAATTATTTCTGTAATAGGTTTTCTTTAATTTAAATAAATATTTGTTTGATTCAAAGAAATTTCAGACGGAAATGAAAGAAGTAATATATTTGAGTTCAGTACTTTAAATCAAAGAAACTATTTCTTTAAATCAAAGAAATTATTTTAACCCTCGAAACCGCTACTTAGCTACACGCCTGCGACATGTGATTCAGGGACGCTCCTGTACGTTTGGTTTATTTTTATCAATTAAAAGTGGTAATTATGAATAAGAAAACCTGTGACGTGTTGACGAATTGGAGATTCGCCGATAAAATCCCACAATTTTATTTAAGTATTATTTCCTCTATTTTACTGTGATATAGTTACATATATGGTGATTCCTAACCTCATTTAAACAACATCGAACAATGCCGGTCATATCTGAATATTTTATTGCTTTAAGTATCGACAAAAAATCTGTGTTAGGAGATTAATTTTTCAATTAAAACAAGTGTGATATATATTTTTTTTGTGAGACAATAAATAATATACATATTTAGATCCGTATTTCCCTCCCAATAGCAACTATTAATCTAATAAATTATTTGCTCAATATACATAATAAATTATTACTTTGATTTCAAAAAATTGTTTTCTTATCCCGATAAAATATTTCTTTAAATCAAAGAAATATTTAGGTTCAATGAATTAAATTTTTCTTTAAATTAAAGAAAAAATTACATTGAAACAATACCTATTTCTTTAAAGTAAAGAAAAATATACATTGAAACAATATAAATTTCTTTAAATTAAAGAAATATTTTCGTAAAATGGAAGAAAATTTTTCATTCAAACAGTAAAATATTTTGTTGAACCACAAAAAGAAAGGCGACCAAAATATTTCTTTGATTTAAAGAAAACTTTGTTTGACTGAGAGCCAATACATATTTTTCTTTGATTCAAAGAAATTTTCTTTCAGTAAAACAAACTTTTTTCTGAGTGTAGTTTTGAAATTTTTGATTATATTCTCTAGCAATACATTTCTTTTCGACTTCATCCAGTTGTTTTCTTGGATTTCAAGATATTCCATTGAAACTTATTTTAATATCTGACAATGAAAAAATATTATGATGATGCAGATAATAATATTAGAGAAAAATAATTATAATTTTAGTACTTTTAGGCATTTATCTATTAATTTATATTATAGTATTCTAATAATTACAAAAGAGCCTTCAGGAGAACCTGTAAATCTAAATTAGTGAAAATTTGACTAATTGAATTATTAATTGAGTGTTTGGCTAGAATGCTATAGTAGAGTTTTAGAATTTCACTAGTCAAATAGTGACAAAATAACAAGTTTTTATTGACAAATTCTTTAGAGATTTCGGATACTAATCAATTAGTCAGCTTATTTTCTTGTTAACGTGAATAAAGCAAGGTAAAATATATGTGTGTAAATAATTCTAATTTTTCCATTTTTAGGGTGATTATGTAACGGTAAACACTCAGACAAATGTCCTCTTGTGTCAGAAACATGCATCTTGGTACAAATAGAACATCCTTTTAAATTTGATGGTTATAGGATTTTAATTTGTCTCAAAAATAATTTTTTTACAGCAAACATTATCCTTTTGCGACAAACTTCACCTAATATCTTGTAGCCAAATAATTATGTTTGTGTAAAGAATATTTTCACGTGGTTCAAACTGAAACAGGAAAAAGGACGATGCTTTTTTTAAGATAACTTTTTCTCTGAGTAAAGACATATACTTATAAATATTTATACATGTATAATAAATATTTACGAAAGATTTAAATAGCTTTTAAAGGCCATAAATTAGGCAAGTTATACCTTTAAGACTAATTTTAGTCCTAATATAATTAGGATAAGGTTTTTATTGTTCCTTAATGAATCATTTTATTACCTTTTTTAAATGATGAAATTTCAATGGAGCGAGTGCATTTAAAAATAATATAATGTAGGTTCACGTAAAATTGTATGGGATTTGAAAGATTTCATGCTTGACGGGTGATTCTCATACATATAAAAATTTCAATTGTTAATTAAATTTGAAGTTATATTTCACTTTGTCAAACACATTATGGGAAAGACGTAAAGATGGATTGCATTTTCTGGTTTTGCTTGTTATTGCTGGTAAAAATAGACAGGGTGGCCGCAAAATTCATTTTCAATTTTCAATTATTCACAAACCAGCATTTTAATCTTATAATATTTCTAATATATTATCTTTTACAAACGAAATAAAATAATATTTGCAATACAAATTAAAAAAATTTTTAATTATTATTTATTTTAAATAAAAAATTACTTTTCTACTATAAAAGATGAATTTTGGAAAAATGCTTGAATTTTCAACAAAATAATTGAATTTTTAACCGAAAAAGATGAATTTTTAACAAAAAAGTGTAACAGTTCATATTGAATTTAAAGTTTAGAGTTCGAGTCCAATTGCCTTAAAAAGCATTATATAGCATGTTTTTAAATATATTGCTGGTCAGTAAGATATAATTACTATTTGTTACTAGGGACGTACAAATTGACGTTAGGTCGGGTATCGGGTTCGCAACCCGGCCCGAAAACACGAAAGGCCAGGCTAGATTGAAAACCCAAATCGGGCCGAAAGTTGAATTTGAAAATCAAAAAAATTTCCAGAAAAATATCCAGTGGATAATTTATGGTGAGATACTAGAATTTACCGCTAAATTTATTGGCAATTACCTAAAAAAGAAATTTTTTTCATTGAACTTTTGGGCCAGTGACTCGATCAGAAAAAATACCAACCCAATCCGTCGGGTTTGGGTCTTCCAAAATGTTTCACACCCCTACTTGTTACTTGTTCTCTTTAAATTAATTATAACAATTAATATTTATTGAATCATATGAAAAAAATTTATTTGTACATAATTGTCCAAATAAGAAATCGGCAGTTGCTCATTATCGTTACTCTGGTTTCTCTTTAGTTAAACGGATAAATCTTATGCATCTTACTACAGATTTTAGTGGAAGGGAAAAAATAATGAGTCTAAATTAGACATACATTTTTTGCAGCAATTTTCGAGTACACTTAAGTGTTTTTTCATTTCTAAGTAGCTGGAATTAATATAAAAATGTATGTAATTTCAAACACATTTGCTTGAAAATTTAGACACTTTACTATTTGAATTTTTAATCAAACGTGTTTTAGAAATAAGATGACTGTATATGATAATTGCTTCATTTTATGCCTGAACCAAACATTTGTAATAAAAAAGCCCTTTCCTAAGCATAAACAAATCAATTTTTCCCCTTTATCATTGATTTTTGGTTCTCCGAAATGACATAGTACCCTGGCAGTACCAGCGTGTTGCACACCAACCCACCTACTCATATCTCCGAAAATAATGATTCTTTCCTGAGTATTGCAGGTACCTGTAATATCATTTAAGAAGTTCCAGAAGGAATATTTTACTTCAATACTTTTACCATTAACTGAAGCGTAGTATGCTATAATAAATATTCTTCTAATTGACTAATTCTTATTTTCATTCTAACCCACAACAATATGGGAGATGCATATTCATAATTTTGGGCATGCAGTTTTGCTCTCTGATCCATAATCAGACCGAGTTCTTGACTAACATGTGATTCATTATCTACTCCTGAATCATAGTTCTCTCCTATGTCTCAACAGATACAATATCTAGCTTCATTGCGCGCATTCTATACGTCAATTCGTTTTTCTGAAGATCATATCATTGTAAACATCGCTTAAAGCTTTTCCGAGGGCACACCTATTGTCAACCAAAGTGTCAATCCAGTTCGAGCCTACGTTATTATTTGTATTATTATTTATTTATAGTATAAAATTATATTGCAAAAACAATAAATCTCATTTTGCAACTCCCTCCGAGGTCCAGAACATATTAAAAATCATAAAACTCTGATACCTGAACAAACCGGGAAATGACCTTGAATTTTAAATCGTTCTAGAAAACGCCACCCTGTTGAAAATTAGATACAAAAATGAGATCGAGTTAGTTAACCATCTTTCCACACCAAACGGTTCTAATTGTATACATCGAAAATGCTATAAAAATAAAAAATTAAAAATTCCCATCAAATAATGCAAAATATGAAAGAAAGAAAATCTAAATTTCTCCGTTCCATGCAAGTTTCACATACTTCGGAGAAAACTTTAGACTTAATCTGAAGATCATTTTTTATTTCAAAAGGTTTCTTATGACCTTTGGGGTTGCAAATTTATAATACCATTAGGAAAACTGATTAAAATGGTTTGTCCAATTTGAAAAACTTTTGCAATTTTTGATGATGTATAAAAATGTCAAATCCTAATTATTGTTAATTTCACAGCGTTCCGTATAAGCTGTGGTGTTGTAAATTCAAAATTATTTCAGAAAAAATGCTTTAAACACTTTGCCCAATTTTCAAAACTTCTGCAATTTTTATGGTGTATCAAAATGTGAAATCTCAATTGCTATTAATTTCAAAAGGTTCCGTATGAGTTGTGGGTTTGCAAAATTAGTATGAAATGCGGGAATTTATTTGAAGCATTTGCAACCTGTTTTTAAAACTTTTGCAATTTTTGTAATAGTGATATGCTGTAAATGGAAATGTATACGTTCTTTATACAGAAAAAATTATTTTCCGTGCAACTAAAAAGGTTGCAAATTTGCATGACGGTTGAAACTTTGCTGCTAATTTGCAGTACTTTTGAAATTTGTTCCTGCAAGTTATTGACGAAAACATAGATTATTAAAAAATTTCTATGTTCCGTAGCTTTAAAATGTTGCAAATCTAATAAGCTGTAGACGATTCCTCAAAAAACGTTACAGCAAGTTTGCAAGATTTTTTCTATTTTTGTAATATCATTTCCCCTCAATAACAATGTCTTTCTTATTTTTGAATATGTTTCGGACCTCGGTTTTTGCAATCCGATTTATCAATTCACGAAATTTGAAAACTCTTGGACTTTTAGTTAAATTTTCGATTTTTTATGTCTTCATTGACTGGCCTATAATGTAAGAACAAAGCATGACTTTTTAATTTAACATTTTTCTTTTTTGAGAGCATTCGTTTCTTCAGAAATTTCTTTCTGTTCTCTAACATGAAAAATGGCTTTCCGGAAGGAGATTTTTTTCAAAGGCAGAGGTCATCACTGAGAAGAACGAGTACTTCGAAGTGTTGGCGTAATCCTTTTATACTAGTGGCGGATTTAGGTATTTTCCGCCCTTAGGATAAAAGAAATTAACTACTAGATTTTGAATCCACAGTGAGACATGTAGTTATCAAATTTTGCCGCCTTCTCCCAAATTTTGCCGCCCTAGGCTGCAGCCCATGTAGCCTATATGGGAAATCCGCCACTGTACTATACTGAGGGTGTAAAGCAGTTAGCAAATCATTGGTCTAAGTGGATTTAACTAAAAGGAGACAAACAATAGTTGACAAATGATTGCCCACACCATCAGATTTCGAATATGAGGTACAAGTAAACGAGCTTAGTGATGTTTTTGGATTTAAACATGGTCCGACTGGTGCGCATACTAAATTAAATGCAGAATCTTGACTAATGGTGGCAATAAGCATCAAATTCGGCAAGTTGGTTGGGCCTGTTACCCAAGAAGAAGAAGATAGGTTTTTATTTAGAAATCCAAATGGTTTACCATTGTTGTAATTATTTTAAAGGTAAACCATGGTCCGACGATGAATGTCACGATGCGAAAAACCCGTTGTCCGATGCATTAAGGATTAGCAGGGAAAATGCATTTTCAGAGGAATCCAAAGTAGTATAACTCAAAGACAAAAATAATTTCAGAAAAGTTCAGGAAATTAAGAAAAGAAACTGTAGTAAAATTCAAATTCACATTGTAGCAAAATTACAAAAACTCGACACAATTCTGGAAAGTTAACAATGCATCGCGACCAAAAGTGCACCACCAAGCTCGCATTGATGTAGCTACTTGGCATAACTATTTATTAAACTGTTATCCACGTTCGAATGTAACGCCTGCTATTGATGCCAACTTTTTAAAACTGACCCATCCCATATTGGATGGCTCTATTACTATGGCAACGTTAAATGTTTGGCAAACTGTGAAGATGGAATCAGCTATG
Organism: Andricus coriarius; assembly: GCA_932066315.1. Taxonomy (NCBI): domain Eukaryota; kingdom Metazoa; phylum Arthropoda; class Insecta; order Hymenoptera; family Cynipidae; genus Andricus; species Andricus coriarius. The sequence goes on from CAKNWT010332812.1 coordinate 10,829, forward strand.
GGTTTTCTAAAAATCTACCACAAAATTGGGTCTTGTATATGATACATCTTTATAACAAGATTATGGACACGGAGAAATTCCTTAATGAATGGGATAGGTTAACAACTACAATGATTTTTAAAAAGGGTAACTCCGAGGACCCCGATAATTACAGGCTCATCACCCTTGTTAATTGCATCGCAGAATAAACTCTTATCCCTGCCCAACAATACACCAAACTACGCGCTGAGATTAGAAATGGGATCTTTGCATTTGTCTCACATAGTCTGAAACAATATTTTATTTTGGTTAATTAAAATTTGGACAATGCTTGATTCACGGCATCCAAGATTGTCTTCGGTAGGCTGAGATCACTGGCAGTAAAGGATCCGTTCAACAAATTTATCTGGTTTTTCCAGATCCGGTTTTTTTTCGATGCAGGTGGTTTGGTGGATAGATGGGAGAATCTAACATTAAACTCAATAAGCTCTGACCAAGAGATAGTTATTGGAAACTACAACTCCTATCTTGAGAACCTTGATGGCGAACGGCTCGCCCTGTATAAGAGCTTACTCATTTTTTTGCATCTGACGATGCAATCCGGCACACAATCATACTTATCCATGCGCATGCCTCTGGTTTATAAAAGAATCTTTGCACAACTCAGACTATCCAATATACATGTATGCTGAATTCTGATTGACCGTGGAAAGTATGTTTTTAATATGAAAGAGAGATGTAGGCTTTGCTATCATGATAATAAGAGTTTGCACCACTCTTTAAAACTGAATCAGTGAAATTTTAACTGAATCAATCAGTAGTTTAGGTCTCCACTGAAAAGTCATTGGACACTAAAGAGCATTTGTTTTATCTTCCTTGCGAAATATCAACTGTCTGAACGGTTTAAAAACATTATTATTCTATTTTACATATCCTTTGAGTGCGATATTTAATTTGCAAAAGGTTCATTTTTATCAGCTGATGTGCGCACGCGTGGCGTAATAAGGATTTGAAGGCCACAGAAGGTCGCGCCGAGACGCTCTGACGAAATCGCCGGTTTATCGGTTTTCTTGGACTATTATTGGCGCAAGCTAAAATATATAATTTATTTAGAGTGCAAAGTGCAGTTTTACGTTATTTCAGTGGGTCATTATAATGGTGATTTGCGAAAATAAAAGAACGTGTATTTAGAAGTGAGTAATAAATAATAGATCATAACCGAGGGGTTCACAACTCGACCGATGGAGCGTACATTGACTTCAAGTGATTTCAGTGACTCCATTCTCACGGTTTCAATCAGTGAAATTTGACTGAGAATTAGTGAAATTGCACTGATTCAGTTTTAGAGAGCATATTTTGTCTGATTGTCCGGCTTGTCGGCATTTGTTTGAGTCTAAGCTTCCTACAAAGCCTAGAGATGTTCATCCCTCCGATGAATGATTAGCTGTATTGTCTTCCATCAATCCTTCCACCGTTAGAAATGTTGTTAACTTAATTGTGAAGATTATCAGCCCGCGTTAGAGATTATTAGTTAGATCATAATATTTTTCACCTATGTATGCGTCTGGCTATACGAGGTATACGTTTTTGGATATCCCTGCGAAACTACCCTTGTATGTGCCGAATGGTTTAAAGGCAAGTATAAATAAATAAAAATAAATAATCTGGTGTACAGCATAATATATTATATTATCTTAAAAGGTATTTTCAGTTGTCAAGTATTGAAATCTGTCGAAAGCCCTTAAAATTCTCTGAAGTTCATTGAAATATTGTTAAAATCTAATGAAATCCTTTGTAACTCCTTCTAATCTGCAACTAAATCACTTAAAGCTTTATACAAATACCGTAGCCGAATGAATTTTCAACCGAAAGTCGATTAATTTACTTAAAAAAACTATACTTCAATTTTCAACTAAGTGTTTGTATTTTTAATAAAAAATAGTTGAATTTCCAACAATGTACACTACCGACGGATAGTATGGGACCACTAACCGAGTGTCCTATTACAAATTAGCCTTGACTTGAAAGGTGACAGCGCCGTCCAGAATATAGATATAAAATTTGGTTTAACCTTTGGAAAGCTGATTAAATTCTATGTTAAATGAGCCTTAGATAAAGTAATCTGGCCTTGTGGGTATTGAATAAAAAAGTGAGAAAGACAAAAATAAAATTCCGATTTTTAAGACATTTTATACTTCAACTCTTGACAGGAGCCAGGAAAATGAACCATGGTTTTGATTATTATTTCATAAAACCTTGACGATTTTTGAAATTTTAAGGGCTCAAATGAAAAATATAATTCCAAATATCACTTTTGTAAGATATCAAATTAATATATTCATTTTTCTAGCTCTTGCCAAGAGTTGAACTTGAAGCACAACATTCTTTCCTAATCGGAATTTTATTTTTGTCTTTCTCACATAACAATCATTCTAAGGCTTATTTAACGAGGAATTTCATAAGCTTTCTAACGGGATTTTAAAAACATTTTTATTTATAGTTTCTACGGTGCTATCAGCTTTAAAAGTTGTGGCTAATTTTTAATAGATAGTGTATGTGTAGTGAGGAAGACTGTTTTCTGAAATTCTTTCAAATGCTCCTAATCTTGTTAAAACAAATTATAATTATTTTTCTAAAATACCAAGAAATGTATTGAAATTATGAAGAAAGTTGGCCTTAAGCGAAATAATTGAGCTAATTCTGTAAATATATAAAACAAAAAATTGTTGGGAAAAAATATCTTTTTCATATCGTGAACATAGTTGAACACAAAAGTATAGACAATCCTATATCATAAACCTCCGCACGTGTAAAGTTTAAGAAAGAAGTTTTCTGCGATAGGCTTTAAAACATAAAATTCTATTTAAATTATAGAAGCATGTGACCCAAATTAGATAAACTGTGTACACAGTAAAGATATGAAAACTTAAAAAGAAATCATTTCTTCGAGAGAGAGAGAGAGAGAGAGAGAGAGAGAAGGGGTGGGGGCAAGTTGCGAGTGTCGAGTTGAGAATTCAACTGTTTGGTAGATAATTCGCCTTTTTGGGTGAATTTAACTGTTTTTGATTTAAAATTAAAATCTTTCTTGATTGAAATATCAACTATTCCATAATTTTTTGATGATTCATCTTTTCGGGTCAAATTCAAGTGAATTTGATGTAAATTTAAAATCTTTTTTTTTAAATCTTTTCGGTTGAGAATCACTCTTTTTTTATTGAAAATTTAACTACTTTGTTGAAAATGCAAACTTCTTTGTCAAAAATTAATTTATTAGTTGATGATACATCATTTTAACTAAAGATTCATTATTTGAATTGAAGATTTATCATTTTAGTTAACAATTCAATTATTTTGTTGAAAAGTCATCTTTTTTGGTCAAAAATTTAATTGTTTTGTTTCGACTTTTTGGATAGAACATTCGTCCTCTTAGATTACAAATTCAATTGTCTCCTTAAAAAAATCGTCTTCTTGGCTTAAGAGTTCAACTATTTGGTTCAAGATGCAAATGTTTTTGGTTAAAGTTTAATCTTTATACATTCTCATCAGAGAAGGTATTACATTGTTGTAAAATTTGAGATTTCTCGTTTTGGAACAATTTATACTTATTTTTTTTTGTGATGAAAAAAAATTACCGGAGTTACAGCATTTACAACATTTCAAAAAACAAACGAAAATGAAGATTTTAAGCCAAAAAAGCATGATACGAAAAAAGTCAAATGGAGAAAAACGTTGCTTTTTGAACACCCTACAATATTGACTTGACAACTTTTTGAATTTCTTGAAAAAAAAATAATGCCCTTTTGCAGTTAAACTATGCAAGATACGAAAAAACATAAGGCGACAAAAAATGCAATAATTGAATTTAATTATTGAAATAAATTATTGTTTAAACAATATAGGATGTACGTTCTGAGTTTATCAAATACTGAATAATAAGAGACATCAAGTAAAAGATTCGAAAAGACTAGACTTTTCTCCACCTTCCCTACGAAAAGGCGCAGTGAATGATCACTAATTGTTTACATAATTGCGAAACATTTTAAACAAAAAAATATTCCTCTAAACATCACTTAATTGTGTCATTCATTCCAGAAAATAATAACTTTTCACGCTTTACCTAGCTGAAAATTCCTGTACCGGAACCTCGGAGCATCCCGCACATGTTCCTGTACAGGAAACTGCACACGAACCTGTACATGTAATCTTGACGGTTCCTGTGTAGGAATTCGGCGAAGGAAACTGTACATGTTCTTGCAAAGGAACCTGTATGCTAGGTAACCTTTAAATGATCCTGTACAGGTTCCTTCACGGAGTCAATTGAGGTGTGGGTCCATGTACGGGAACATGTTCAGGATCCTATACATGAACCTGCGTAGAAACTAATCCGCGAGGGTTTGCTAGTTGCTTGGCTCATTCGATGGTGAGTTGAATCTTCAAAGGAAATGTAATTATAAGGAATTTCCATATCCTAACTAGAAAAAAATAAAAAGTTGCGTTATGGATCAAAAATTGAATTCGAAATGTTTTTTAACTTTTTTAGGTTAAAATTGATATACAATTCTTTTTTGCCTTATATTATTAAACCGTATACTTTTTTCTATTTTAGAAATATCGATAACCAAAAAAATGTGATACCGAAATTATACATAGCGTAACTCAGGTCATATTGATCATCACTTCCCAAAATATAGATCGGGTTCAGGCTATATCGAAGAAGCCTACACAGGATATCACTCCCCACAGTGAAAAACGATATGTAGCAGCCTGGCAAAATAGGACAGGTCTTCCCACAGGGAGCAAAATTAGAAAATCACTCCGCACAGTAAAAAGCTATATGTGGCAGCCTTTTAAAAGAAGAAAGGTCTCCCCAAAGGCTGTAAAAGTAGGAAATCACTCCCACAGTGCAAGACGGTATGTAGCAGACTGGCAAATGTGGACAGGTCTTTCTACAGGGGGACAAATTGGGATATCAATACGCACAGTAAGAAACGATATGTAGCAGCCTGTTGAAAGAGGACAGGTCTTCCACATTGAGGAAAATTAGGAAATCACTCCCACTGTGAAAAATGATGTTTGAAAGCCTGTCAACAGTGGACAGGTCTTCGCACGGGGTTGCGAATGTGGATATCATTCTCACAACGAAAAAGATACGTAGCAGCCTGGAAAAAGTGAAGAGGTCTTTCCACAGGTCGGCAACTTTGAACCATCACTCCCCACAGTGCGAAACGAAATGTACCCACCTGGCAAAACTTCACTGGTGCAAATAGGCAGAAGTACGTTACTGATTTTGAGTTAAATTTCACTGAGAAGCAGTGAATTTTCACTGATCCGAGTTCAGAGAAACAGGTATGAATCTGGATTGTCAAAGAGATAAAAAAGGATAAACGGAAATTGCGAAGGATATAGAAGCGGGGATTGAAAGGGACAACAGTAAAACTATATTTGCAAAGAGGACGAAAAAGCCAGCTGGGAATATACGAGGGATATGCTGGAATAGAGAAAAGGCAATTAAAAGTGATAGGCGTAAATTTGGATTGAAAAGGAGATAGAACAAGAAGGATGGTGATAAGGGATATGGGGATAATGATAGTTTGGGATCAGGACGACCTACTTGATTTTGCTACGCATATATAGTTTTTCACCGCAGGAAGTGTTGCCCGAATTTTCCATCCTGTGAGAAAACCTGCCCACTTTAGCCGGGCAGATACATACCGTTTTCGACTGCGGGGAGTGATGTCTTAATTGACCACCCTCTGGGAAGACCTGTTCACTTTTGTCAGGCTGCTGTGTATCGTTTTTCACTGCGGCGAGTGATGCCCTTGGTAGGATTGTCTGATGTAGCCTGAACCCGATCTATACTTTCGGAAGTGATGCGCAATATGACCTGAACTCTTTGGGTCAGCTTGTCCTGGGGGATCTTTGTTTGCTGGGTAGGAATGTAGAGACAAGCCTCAAACTAGTGGGTAAACATGTCACAGAGGACGAATTTTTGTGGGAGGTGATGTCCTGGAGGGAATTGACATGGGGAACCATGTCCTGGGGAGGCCTAATTTTGTCACAATCAAAAACATTGTAGTGTGTTTCTGCCATTACAAATAAACTAAATTTACGTACAATAATTTCAAACTTCTTTTAGGCTATGTTCCATTTTCGAAATTGAAAAAAATAGCTAATTTTCATAGTGTCGAGACACTTCGCACAAAAAATTATAACATGATCAAAAATTATTTGTTCTGAAGTATGATTTTATATTATTATCATTTCTCTCAGACGAAGAATATTATATAAATAGCGGCATGAATTTGAACAAATCAAGGAAAAAAGTTTTTTTTATTGAAACTGACTCATGAAAAATAAATATCTCAGAGGGACTAGCTTGCTGGCAATCATCCATGAGATAAGGACCAGGTTATATATAAAGCAATGAGTCACCGGAATACTCATTAGTTACACCGTTAGCTAAACTCTAACTAATCACGGAAATCAGTATTTCCTCTTCTTGGAAGAAATGAAGATCGTTTATACTCTGGTCTTCATCCTGGTGGTCATCTTTAATTCTATTGGTGAATAAAATTATATTATACTTATAATTTTAATAAATTTTTTAAGCTTTCCGCTAGTCGCTACTAACAATTCCGCGCTAGGTATTTCTACTCCCCCACCTTTGTGCATAGACGTTTAAAAATTATGACATCTGCTCAAGACCGATGGCACAAAGTACATTGTGCAGATAAAGATTTTGCCTATGCTGATACAGAGTTTAAACATTTTTAGTCGACCAGCAATTATTGCATGATGAGTGAAAGGTTAAAGTGTACCATTAGCTCATGAAAGATAAGTGAGGTGTCATCTCTGACAATAAACAACGTATAGAGATAATTCTTAAAGCGAATTGCACATTTTTGGCTTCAGAAAAAGGTGCTTGTAGTGTTAATGACAAAAAGTTGCCCTTCAATATTTCAAGAATTATTTTCTTCTTCGGATAATGCACAGGGCTTTCCGATTATTATCGAAGGAACGGCAGAAGAAAATAATTTGTTAAGCGTCATAGTATGTAATATAGCAACCTGATGCTTTAAAATATTGTATGCCTCTATTTAATCGTTCTAATTAAAAATATTTTTAAATATGAAATTCATCCATTTCAATTTTCTCTTACAGAATTAAGTTCGCAGTCCGGCCAACGTTGGCAATCAAGTATTCCTGATAAATCAAGTACATCTGGGAAATCAATTGTTATTGGGCAATTTAATATTCCAATTGAATCAAGCATTCCTGATATATCAAGTATTCCTTATAAATCAAGTATTCTTGGCAAACCTCCCATTCCTGCAAGTTTGCAGAAGCCATTAAAATGGATGAAATTTTCTTTTCCTGCATATCGTCCTCTTCGATATTTTGGAAAAATGGAGGTAGATGACGGTTCAGACCAAGATACGCATACAGTGAACAGTTTTTTACTGGTGCCGCCAAACGTCCCATTTGATGTACAAGTAAACGAGTTTGGTGACGTCTTTGGGCTTATTGTAAATCATCCTTCTCCTATTTTTGCTAGATTATATTGTGCGCCTTATCAACAGGCGGCAATAAACATCAAGGGCCACCACCCGGTTAGGCGACTTACCGAAGCAGAAACAGAGTTTTTGAGACAAAACCCACGTGGTGTACCAACATTGTAATCTGGTGTACCTATACACATTTCCATGTAATCTCTGTAATCATTCAGAAGATTAATTAAGACAAAAGTTTGTGACTTTTTAAATTATCTATCAAGCGCGATATTAAAAATTGAAATCTAATTATGTACGTATGACCGTATACCCGGTTGGGCGACTTACCGAAGCAGAAACAGAGTTTTTGAGAAAACATAAGTATAGATATTAGAAAATTGAAAACTTATTGTGTATGTATCAACGTATACTGAAAGGATCCACAATATGTGAGTGGGTTCCGACGATGATGTTCTGTTGAAAATTTTTGGAACCGTAACTGATTACAAAAATAAAAACCTGTCAATCTATGTTAAATAAATGATATTGTTCAAATAAGTATTGTGACTTGTCAATCAACAAAATCCTATGAAATCTGTTGAAATACCTTGAAATCCTGTAAAAACCTACAATTAAAATCTCATGAAATCTTTTGAAATGCCTTGTAATATTTAGAACCTTTCAAATCTTTGAAAACCGGAAAATCCATGTTCCTAGTGGTGCTCTTACTAAATTATTATTACTAGGCTGGCCCAAAAAACAAAAATTTTGATGTTCTTTGACAGCACCCCACCCCCACAGTTTTTTTAGGTTCCCCGAAAAATTGAATACGTTTTTTTTTTATACTAACAAGTGCCGCCCACCCTCAGAAGTTTCCATAAGAATTACGTGATGAAAAAAAATTGTACATTAGTCCAAAACATGAAAATGTGTAATAAGGTACAGTCATGATCTCATGAAAACTCTTCATGGCTTTTCATTTTTAATTTAATCCCCCCCGAACCCCTTTCATGGCTAAGAAACTTGGGGGGGGGCTTCAGTTGTCAAAAAGGGATACGGCACGAGGAAGGGGGGTCCAAAACAACGTAAAATTTGTAACGTAATTTATGGGCGACCCCTTATCAAAGATGTTGAACTTATATTAATTGTTGCCCCTCCCAACCCATAATTTGAGGAGGTAGAGACAATGAAATTTTGTGCAAAATTCTGCACACTCAAACTTAGGGAATCATATCAATTTAACAAATTAAATATTACTTTGCTTCCTTATTAAGCAAATATATTATTTTCTTCCTCAGAGTGGCAACATTTCTGTAATAATTAAATAGTTATATATAATATAATGATTTCTTTTAACATTATTATAAATTATTGACATTTTATTACTTTACAGTCAGATTAGTTACTAGCATATAGTTAAATTGATTAGTTTATACACGACAAATATTTTTATCAATACATCAAAGCTAAATTATAAGAAAGGGAAAAGTTTAAATAAAAAAACATATTAAAAAAAATTATAAAAGTGCGTGAAAACATTAAATTTGATATTTTGAAAAAATTTCGTGTGTCGACAATTAAAGTTTGAATGAGTTTAACAAATATTATCATTTAATCTATACACAATCATTAAATATTACGGCGACAAGAAAAATATAAGATTCATATACAAGCCTTATTTAAAACATAATTTAAATCTGAAAAACAAAATTCTTTCTCATTTAAAAGGAGTAAAAGTAAATAAACAGAGATTGCGTAATTAACAATTTTTTTCATATCGCTATACTCAATTTTTGGAGAAGTAGATTTATACAAGCAATATCATTTTTATCTAGATTTATAAAGTTTCGCAATTTTACAAGCACTGGTAATTTATTTCAGGGGCTATCGTATTTTACGTCCACTGCAAAGTTTACCCATATTTCACAATAAAAATGATGTAGATATCATTCACATGTGCCACCTTTTTGGGTTAATAAAGGGATGTGTACTTATTTTCTCACGTATTCTTACAAACTATGACTAATAGGTTCAATAGTTTTATGAAGCGAATGTCATGCAGGAATTGATTTATATCGTCCATTGGTTTACATCCATACTCTCAGACATAGAGGGGGGTTAACAGGTTTTGAAAAAATAAGTGGTTTTATTTTCTAAGTAAAACATATAATCAGACTTTACACTCTCAAAATAGAAAAGAATTCAAAGAATTGAAAAGAAAGGAAAGAAAATAGGAAAAGAATGCCTCTTTTTTCTGATTTTTTCAAGAAACTTTCCCTATTTTTCTTTTTGGCTTAAATGCGAATTGAATTAACAGAACCTAATAAGAAAAGCCAACTATTTTTCATTTGACAGTGAGTTTGTTAAAATTGAAAAGTCTATTATTATATTTCTGGTTTAGAATTCATATCTTTGGGTTTAAAATTCTTCAAGCTGGTTGAAGATTCAATTATTTTGTTGAAAACTCGTGTTTTTTTTAGTCTTATAGTACTTATAGTACTTATTTTTCTTAAAATCACCCCCACACGTAGATCATTCCTATAGTATATAAATGAAACCGAACAGAGAAGTAATTGAAAAAAGGACTATAATTTACTTAGAGCAATTGAATTTAATTGTTTAAGCAAATTATTTCTGTTTGAAAAATATAGGGTATGCGTTTTGAGATAAGAAAATACTGAATAATAAATGACATAGAACAAATCTTCACCTTCGATATATACGATATATATGATATATGATATATATACCCCTTCCCTATAAGAAGGTGCAAGTGAATTATTAATAATTGTTAAAATTATGAAAAGAAATTGTTTAAACAAATAAAAATTGTTTAAATAAGACCAAATATGTTAAACAAGAAGTGCTACGGTTGACACTTATCAAGTTTATATCATTTACCTCGAAAGATAATAACTTTTCTCGATTTACGAGGGAAAAAAATTATTTAAACAAATAATAATTGCTTAAATAATTCAAAATAATTAAAAAAATACTTGGAAACTCATCACTTATCGATAAGAAATAATTTATTTCAAAAAAACTCCAAAAATACCGTGTATAGCGTGAATTCGATAGAAAACTGCTATTTTGGATTTTTTGGGGCATTTTCCGGACACAATAAAAGGGGATTTCCGGGGTCAGAATTAAAGGTGTATTATTGTTATTGTTAAAGTTGAAAACACAAGAGCCCCTAATGCTTGGGTAATCCCAGTGCGTCTCCTTGTAGGCCTATGCATGACCTCAAAGCCCTCTCCATACGACGAGGACCGGAGCCACGCTTTTGGCCGATATGTCTGACTCACTGATGCAGTTACGACCCGTGAGTGCTCGGCGCTTCCCCGCAATCGCTGGCAGTGGCAAAGGATATGAATAGCTGTATCATCGTTCTTTTCGCACAGGCGACAGAGAGGGCTATTTGCGAGCCCTATTTTATGTCTGTGCCAGCTGAGGTATCCATGTCCTATAAACATTTTTGTTAGGACCTTGACTTTTTCCTACCAAGCTTGCGTATTTCCTCAGCTCGATTAGGGTTTGATTGAAAGCCCATGAGTGTTTGGCCTGTGTGCAGCCAGTGGCCATCTTTCACTCCTTCTGATGTTCCTCGGTCAGCCAATTGTTAATTTCTTCAGTGACTAACCTACTGGAAATACCTATAACTGGTTCGGGACCAGTGAAGTTTTCTCTTGCTACTAGTTTTGTTAGCCTGTAGTCGTTCCATTCAGGGTCATTATAGCAGCCCTGCTGTCTGAGCAGATACGGATGTTTCTTTTGTTGCCATACTCCTGTGCCTTATAGGCGCAATGGAGCACGGTTATAATCTTAGATTGTAGGACTGTGGTGCACGACCCCATCGGGATTGTGAAACTTATTTCGCTCCTTTGACGATAGACACCGGTTCCTGCTTTCTGTTTGTTCCTGGAGCCATCTGTGAACCAGTTGTTCTCATTATTAGACAGGCGTGCATCGCCGTTCACCCATTCCTCTCTCGTAGATAGGATAACACGCTAGTTCCTGTCGAAGAGATATCGAATGGGCATGGGTGTTTTGTTCACGACCATGCTCAGAGTCGGCCTACTCGCGATATCGGTTGGGACCCGCAATTTCGTCCAGATTCTTTCGCCATTCACCATATTTAATCTACAGGCTGCCTTGGCAGCCATTTCCTAGATGGTGAGATGAAGGGGTCTAACCCTGCTAGTGTCCGCAATGTCATAGTGGGTGTCGACTACAAGGCACCAGTGACGCTTGTTAGAACCAGTCCCCTGATTCTTACCAGTCTTGACTTCGCAGTGGACAGTTAGACTCTGCTCCATCAGACTACAGCCGCATCGGTTAGCTTGAGTCGCAGGATAGTTGTATAGATCCACATAGGAGTCTCCAGTTTCAAACCCCAGCTTGTTTCTATGGCTCCTCTACAGACCCATAGGTTCGCTGTAAACTTTTTGGCACTTCTTCCAGGTGCTCATTCTATAAAAGCTTCTTATATAGGATGAATCCGGGATATTTAGTTCGATCTGTGATTTCCAGTTGTTGTTTTCCCAATTTCAGTGTACTCCGGGCCCCCTTCTTGTACTTTCTGGTAAATATAACCGCGTTCGTTTAACTTGGATTGACCGATAATCCGGTTTTCTTGCACCAGCTATCCACTATCCCCAGTGCTTGCTGCATTGTCCCGAAGAGCGCATCCAGATGCTGACCACGCACAATGACCAGTATGTCGTCCGCATAGCCTTTAGTGTGCTCTTATGCATGTGCATGATTTTCACGTGTGGCGTTATCAAGGGCCGTAAGCTCATTCTTCGTCCACTGAACCATTCCACATGAGTAGAGTAGAACCGGGACGGTAAGCATGTTAGTTGCAGATACATTGTTCAACGCCGACAGATTTGAAGGCCAAATCTGTGGAAGAAGATGCTTGTACGAGGGTGGTCTGAAAAGTTTCCGACCTAACAATGATACGAGACATTTTTTCTTAATTTTTTAAACATTTTATTACACAGTCTCCTTGCAACTCTACACACTTCTCCCAGCGATGATCCCATCTCTCTAACCCATCCAAATAGTACTCGGCGTTTTTCTCTGCAAAATAATTGTTCACGAAGGTGATTGCCTCCTCATTTGAAGAAAACCTCTGTCCTCCGAGGGCAGTTTTTAGATGAGGGAACAAAAAGAAGTCGCTTGGGGCTAGATCTGGTGAGTATGGCGGATGGTCAA
>CAKNWT010332812.1:23614-34648 GCA_932066315.1 Andricus coriarius
GGATGGTCAAGCAGTTCAAACCGTAATTCATGAATTTTCGCCATGGCGACCGCTGAGGTGTGAGACGGCGCGTTGTCTTGGTGAAACAAGATTTTTTTTCTGCAAATTTGGCCGTTTTTTGCAATTTCTGCCTTCAGCTTGTGAAGTAATGATGCGTAGTATACACCTGTAATAGTTTTTTCTTTTTGAAGATAATATATTAAGATAACTCCATGACTATCCCAAAAAACAGTCGCCATCACTTTCCCAGCCGAAAAAACAGTTTTTGCTTTTTTTGATCCGGTTCCCCCTTTGCAGTCCACTGTTTTGACTGTATTTTTGTTTTGGGCGTATAATGGTGTATCCAAGTTTCATCTACAGTAATTAATCAGCGCCAACACTCGGATTTATTGCGCCTTAACTGCACCAACAGAGCATTGGAAATGTTCATTCGAACACGTTTTTGGTCTAACGTGAGCAAACGCGGCACCCAGCGCGCGGACAGCTTTCTCATGCCTAAGTCTTGATTTAATATGTGACAAACACGTTCTTTGGATATTTCCATAAGCTCTGCTATCTCTCTCACCTTAATTCGGCGGTCGTCCAGCACCAGTTGGTGAACTTTAGCGATGTTATCGTCAGTAGTTGCAGTTTTTGGACGTCCCGAACGCCCAGGTATGTATAGGTCTTTCCAGTGTCAAGATGCCTAATAACACTTATATCCACAAGCTCAGGGTCCTTGGGAACGCCAACAATCTTTCCTTTCTTCAGATGAATATTGGCACATTTGTACACTCTAAAGTCCATACCAATCTCTCTTGTGTACTCCTTGACGATATTTAAAGCACTCTGAAGCTTGCTTTCACCAGAGCCATAGATCTTCAGGTCATCCATATAAAATACATGAATGACCTTATGCTTGCGATGATTATTGTCGCCGCAAAGGTATCCAGAAGAATTTCGTAGTGCGACAGATAGAGGCAGAAGTGTGATGCAAAAAAGCAGAGGGCTCATGGTATCGCACGAAAGACACTCCTCTGGAAGGTGACGTTGTTCGTTGTCACACGATAATTTCCAAATGAGATAGTAAATCAAGTTTTCCAAAGAGGCATCAATCTCTCTATGTATCTCACTACATGTGGATCATCCTTCAAGCTTTTTAATAGCAGATGATAAGTCTATGAAAGGTTGAATCGAAAGGGGCCATTGTCAGGACGCGCTGATGGGCTGCTGCGTCTTTGGGAACGCACCTATCAATTAGCAGGTTCTCTCGGCAGCCTTCTACACCTTTTTCCGAGCCACGTTGTTCGTACGTCTCTCTACATACAGGCTCAATTCTTCGAACAATCCTGTTTTTTAGGACAGCGGTAAAGATCTTATACAGTGCGTTGAAAAAGTTATTAGCCTATAATTCTCTAGGTTGGACTTGCCTTTTCTTGATGACAGTGTAGTGCCTCCTAACACTAGATGCTGCGGAATGGGCGTTTCTGTCTTTAAAATATAAGGTGAATATGAGGGCTAAACTCTAAACATCCGTTAATTGTGTACTCTCTAAATTTGAATTAGTAAAATATAACTGATTATCAGTTAAATTCTACTAATTGCTGTAGCTAGAATTGAGTCACTGACAATTAGTAGAATTGTGTTGATTGAATTGGTAAAACGAAATTTACTAATTGATCAGTTATAGTTGTATTGAAGAAATCAGTCAATTTTAAGATGTTATGTTCCAAATATATTTGCGTACCATTTTTAAATGTGAAATCGTTCAAAGTGTACAATTTGTTCACACATGTAGTAATTTCTTATTCATTTATGAAAACGAAAGTCTTAAAATACGCTTTATTATTACAAATAATGTTAGAGTATAAACGAAAGCTTAATTAAAAAATTGTTCCTCTATCAATTCATTCTAAGTCTATAATTGATTCACTGCAGTTACGGTATAACTGATTACTTCAGTTACGGTATTTTTACTGTTAAAATTAGTTAACACTGAAAATAACTGATTCATCAATTAAAACTAAGTGTACTGAATGAATTAGTAAAATTTCTACTAATTCAAATTTAGAGAGTAATTCATTCCAGGAAATAATCAATTTTCACGCTTTACAGGGGAAATAAAAATGTAAAAATTGTTTATCCAAATGATAATTGTTCAAATATTGTAATTTCCAAATATCATCATCTCACTTAAATGACGATATCCCGTGGTCTAGAAGAGTCACTATCAATAAAAAAAATGGAATGTGAAATTATAAGGAATCCTAACTAGAAAAAAATTAAAAGTTGCGTTATGGATGAAAAATTGAATTCAAAATTTGTTTAGACTTTTTTTTTTTTTAAATTGAAATACAATTTTTTCTGCATTATAATATTAAACTGCATACTTTTTTCTATAATATCTTAAAGCTCCATTGAAATTCGTTTCATGGTTTTAGAAATATCGATGATTGATAAAATTTGATACCGAAATTAAACATTGCGTAACTCCCGTAATTTTGAAAATTTTTTTAATTCCTTTGGGCACAAAATGGCCAGTCTCCCCAGGACAAGTCCCACTAAGGCAAGGCCCCTCAGGACATTACCTTCCACAAAAATTCGTCGTCTGTGACATGTCTACCCACTCGTTTGAGGCTTGTATGGGCATGCCTAACCAGCAAAAAAAGAGCCCTCAGGACAAATCCGCCAAGCTAGTTCAGGTCATATTGCGCATTGATGAACAAAAAGATATCGCAAAACTCCAAAATAACTTTTTACTTTATATATACTATGACACTGATATTGAAACATTGCTAAAAAATAACATCTTATATAAGAAGATCAACACCAGATTAGTACCCACAATTGAGAACAAATGTAATGCTATTGTTCAAAGGTGGGAAATAAATCTTATATTAGTGATCAAGAGTCTTATTGTCTGAAATCTAGAGGTTAAATTTTTGCTAAAGCTTATGCTCTTCCAAGGATTCACATACCTAATTAAAAATGGAGGTTAATAGTGTCGTCCATTTGTTCGCCAACATATAATATGGCTTCCTATTTAACTAATATATTTAAACCAATCCAAAGTCAATCTTTTTCTCACATCAAAGACAGTTGGTCATTTAAAGAAAAATTAAAAAATGTTCAAGTCTCAAATACTCATTCCATGGTATCATTTCATGTTGTTTCAATGTTCTAAAAATAAAATATAAATCGCTTTTAGAACAGTCTTCAATAATACTGTTTTTTCGTTTGATCAAAAATTTTACAAACAAACAACAGGCTGCCCAGTGGGCTAACCTTTATCCCCTGTCATAGCTAACATCGTTTTTAATGATATTGAAAACGGGGCTCTTCCAAAATTTAATTTCAAACCAATTTTTTATGTTAGATATGTGGATGATGTTTTTACAATCATTGCTACTGATAAAATCAATGAGTTTCTGGAGGTTTTTAACAATATAGGAAATTCAATACATTTTATGTATGAAGTGGAAGACAATAATGTAATAAACTACTTAGATTTATCAGTCATCAAATATAAGGATGGTTAGTTACTTACTAATTGGTTTGGGAAACCGTCCTCTTCAGGGCAATTTTTGAACTATAACTCTCATCATCTTTTTGCACAAAACATTCGATTGGTTAAAAATTTAGTTGACAGAGGAATTTAACTTAGTGATTTTAAATTTAGAAAAGACAACTTAAATCATATCAAAGAAATCTCAAATTAAATAACTATCCTTCACAGTTTATAAATAGCAAGAAATTTTTCAAATATTTACAAATATACAAAGACTTAGAGTACTTGGAACGATTTTAATGAATTTTTACATTATAACAATGGCTTGAGAGGATTTGGATGATTTTTCAAAGTGTTTAGACCCTCTTTCTTTGTCTATTTTTCCAACAGCAACATGTGTTTAGTCACAATGGTACCAGTCTAACACAGTTAGTCGTTAAGAGCGGACGCGTCTCTAAATATCGAAACATAAAATACTATTTCCCCACGGAACCGATCTTTTCTGCGCGATTGTTTTTATATATCATTATTAAAACTGCGATTGAAGTATGTGGTACGAAGGTTGTAGGAAGAAAATCTGTTGATGCATGGCGGAATGATGAAATTAAGGCAGCTCAAAAATAAAAGAAAGAAGCGTATGAGAGAACGTTAAACATAAAAGGTCTTAGCGATGAGTAAAGAAATAGGCTTGAAAATGATTACAGATACAAAAAGAGGAAAGTTAAACGACTAGACAAGGAAACTAAAGATAAAATTAAAACAGAAGAAGAGAAGAAATTACAAAACGACTTTCAAGGAACCATAAAATTAATATTTAAAGAGATAAAGAAAAGTAAAAGTACAGAGTTTGTCAGAATGAGAAACAACAAAGGTGAAATGCTATATGATACAGACGGGATAATAGACGATTTAAAAGACTCTTTTAAAGAATTATTAGGAGGTGAAGATATAGGGCAACAGAGCTGCGAGAGAGAAAATCATGCATTAGAAAACCCAATTGAAAAAGTCTGTGTCACTGAGGTTAGGAATATAATTAAGAGTTTTAAAAATGGAAAAATAGATGAAGAGTTAAATAGGCGCATAAATGAGGGTAAGAAGGTTATCGGTAGAGCAGGGTCCATTCTCAGAGATAAAAACAAATCAAAAAATCTAAAATGACCATATATAATACTATGATTATAGCGGTTGTACTATACGGTAGCGAGACATGGACATGTCAAGAAAAGGACAAAAGTAAAATTAACGCGATTGGCATGAAACCTCTGCGCACAATATGCGGGAAAACACTGATGGACAAAGTCCGGAACGAGATAATTCTCAAAGAATGTGGTACAGGAGAGACACTAGTTGATATATGGGAAAGAAATCAGTTAAGGTGGTTCGGGCATGTTGAAAGAATGAAAGAAGAAAGACTGGCCACACAGGTGTATAAAGGTAAAGTAAATGGCAGAATGCCCAGAGATAGACCGACGAAAGAATGGTTAGAATCTGTGAATGAGACATTAATCCGAAGAGACATAAGAAGCCATAGAAATACGAGAGCTTGCATGAAAAATTGCATGGACGTAAACAAAGCTAGAATAGTATGCCAGGACAAAAAAGTGTGGTGACAAATAGTTTATAAAAAGAATGTGAGTAGAGTGAATGACGCCTGAAACAAAGACCTTGGATACTAATAGGCCCAAGTGGGGAACCACACATGATAACTTTGTGAGGCTCTTCACGTGGGGTGATCGCTAGAGAGATTGATTAGCAACCTGGGTCGGAGCAGTGTTGCGGAATGAACGTGGTATTTAAATAAATAACACGAGAATTCTAGATCAATCTAAAATATCTATACCTTACACATATATACCTATCTACCCTATACCTATATACCCATCCACACACTACTACTTTTCAACCGAGCAATTCACGCCTACCCCGGAAGGGAAATAGCTTAATGGTATAATAATAATTATTAAAGATAGAATCAATAAAAGGTGAAATAACTCTATTATCAGCAGAAAGACAGAAAAGTGGTTACACAATCAAAACGAATTTCACAGAAATCTGACTCTTCCTTATATCCATGGTTTATCAAAAAGAATTAGGGGTGTCTCGAAAAAATGTCACATAAATGTTTATTTCAAAAATTTCCATAAGATCGAGGACTTATATATAACCAAGAAGGATAAACAAAGAATAGAAAATCTATCTAACATTATTTACCTCATCAAGTGTAAATGTTGTAATATGATATATATTGGTGAAACTTGTAGACCTTTAAAAATACGAATAGCTGAGCATAAAAGAGATTGCAATTTGGCCAACAATAGCACAGGATTAGCTCAGCATGCATGGACTTATGATCATTGTTTTGATTTTAGTTTGAGTAATATTAACATGTTTGCTAGAGAAAATATAATGTAAAAAAGGAAAATCATTGAATCCATTTTTATTAATAAATATAAAGACGTATGTGTAAGTTTACAAACTGAGAAATACATATTAGCAATTACTATCAATGCATACTGAATTAGCTTTTAGAATTACTTAATTGGCTTTGAAATCTACCGCGCTTCTTATTGCACATGCTTAGTTGCAAGCCATTTTATTTAACGTCACAACTTTTCAGATTTATTTTGCGATTTTAAATGTACCTTGATAAAGACCCGAAGGAGGGTTGAAACATTGGATTTATAACGATTCTATAATAAATCATAATTATTGAACGTGTGATCAGAAAAATTTGTTTTCATTCTTCTTCTTGATGAGTGAAATTCTTAATCATATTGCGCATCACTTCTCAAAATATAGATTGGGTTCAGGCTATATCGGAGAAGCCAACACATGGCATCACTCCTCACAGTGAAAAACTATACGTAGAGGCCTGGCAAAAAAGGACAGGTCTTCTCACAGACTTGCAAATTGGGATATCATTCCCACAGGGAAAGCGATACGTAGCAGCCTGGAAAAAGTGGAGAGGTCTTTCCACATGGTGGCAACTTCGGAACATCACTCCCCACTGTGCGAAATGATATGTAGCCACCTGGCAAAACTTCAATGGTGCAAATAGGCAGACGTACGTTACTGATTTTGAGTTAAATTCCACTTAGAAGCAGTGCATCTTCACTGATCCGAATTTAGAGAAACAGGGATCAATCTGTATTGTCAACGAGATAGAACAGGATAAATGGAAGTTTCGAAGGGCATAGAAACGGGGATTTAAAGGGATAATATGAAAACTATATTTGCAAAGAGGACGAAAAAGATAGACGGGGATATGCGAGGGATATGTTGGAATAGAGAAAAGGCAATTAAAAGAGATAGGCGTAAATTTGGATTGAGAAGGAGATATAACAACATATATGGGGATAGGGGAATGATAGTTTGGGATCAGGAAGACCTGCTTGATTTTGCTAGGCATATATCGTTTTTCATTGCGGGGAGTGATGCCCTGGGTAGGATTGTCTGATATAGCCTGAACCCGATCTATACTTTAGGAAGTGATGCGCAATATGACCTAAACTCTTTGGGTGGACTTGACCCGGGGGCTCTGTTTGCTGGGTTGGAATGTACAGACAAGCCTCAAACGAGTGGGTAAACATGTCACAGAGGACGAATTTTCGTGGAAGGTGATGTCATGAAGGAAATTGACATGGGGAACCTTGTCCGCGGGAGGCCTACTTTTTTCACAATCAAAAACATTATAGTGTGTTTCTCCCATTAAACATAAATAATAAAATAAAAAATAAATACAATAATTTCAAATTCCTTTTAAGGCTATGTTCCATGTACACAATTAAAAAAATAGCTAATTTTTGTCGATATTACAAAGAAGCCCGCGCCTAGGTTCATCAAAATTCGGTGAGTCCATTTTCATAGTGTCTAGACACTTCGCACAACAAATTATGACATGATCAAAAATTATTTGTTCTGAAGTATGATTTTATATTATTATCATTTCTCTCAGAGGAAGAATATTATATAAATAGCGACTTCAATTTGAACAAATTAAGGACAAAAGTTTTGTCTTATTGAAACTGACTCATGAAAAATAAATATTTCAGAGGGATTAACTTACCGGCGATCATCCATGCGATAAGGACCATGTTATATATAGAGGAATGAGTCACCGGAATACTCATTAGTTACACCTCTAACTAAACTCTGCACTAATCAGCAGAAATCAGTCTTTCCTCTTCTTGAAGAAAATGAAGATCTTTTATACTTTGGTCTTCACCCTGGTGGTCATCTTTAATTCTACTGGTAAATATAATAATATTACACTTATAATTTTAAGAAACTTTTTAAGCTTTCCGCTATTCGCTACTAATAATTCCGCGCTCGGTCTTTCTACTTCCCCCACAGTTGTGCATAGACCTTTAAAAATTATGACTTATGCTCAAGAACGATTTCAAAATTAAACTGCTATCTGTCCAAAAAATTTATATTACTTAATTTTTGCACAGATTATAGTAAAAATCTTAGCAGAGAAAAATTCCAACAATATGGCACAATGTACATTGTGCAGATAAAGATTTTGCCTATACTGATACAGAGTTTAAAAATTTTTAGTCGACCAGCAATTATTGCCTGATGAGTGCAAGCTTAAAACGTACCATTATCTCACGAATGATTAGTGAGGTGAAAATAAACAACGTACAGAGATAATTCTTAAAGCAAATTGCACATTTTTTGCTTTGAAAAATGGTGCATGTAGTGTCCATGACAACAAATTGCCCTTTAATGTTTACAGAATAATTTTCTTCTTCGGATAATACAAAGGGCTTTCCGATTCTCGAAGGAACGGCAGGAGAAAATAATTTTTTAAACATCATATTATGTAATATAGCAACCTGATGCTTTAAAATATTGCATTCCTCTATTAAATCGTTCTAATTAAAAATATTTTTGATCATGAAATTCATGCATTTCAATCTTTGCTCACAGAATTAAGTTCGCAGTCCAGCCAACCTGGTCAATCAAGTATTCCTGATGAATCAAGTACATCTGGTCAATCAATTGTTGTTGGTCAATTTAATATTCCAATTGAATCAAGCATTCCTTATATATCGAGAATTCCTTATAAATCAAGTATTCTTGGCAAACCTCCCATTCCTGAAAGTATGCAGAAGCCATTAAAATGGATGAAATTTTCTTTCCCTGCATATCGTCCTCTTCAACATTTTGGAAAAAAGCAGGTAGATAACGGTCCTCACAGAGAACCGCGTACAGTGAACAGTTTTTTACTGGTGCCGCCAAACGTCCTATTTGATGTACAAGTAAACGAGTTTGGTGACGTCTTTGGGTTTCTTGAAAATCATCATAATCCTTTTATTACTAGATTATATAGTGCACCTTATCAACAGGCGGCGATAAACATCATGGGCCACAACCCGGTTAGGCGACTTACCGAAGCAGAAATAGAGTTTTTGATACAAAATCCACGTGGTATACCAACATTGTAAACTGGTGTACCTATACACATTTCCATGTAATCTCTGTAATCATTCAGAAGATTAATTAAGACAAAAGTTTGTGACTTTTTAAAGTATCTATCAAGCGCGATATTAAAAATAGAAATCTAATTATGTACGTGTGACCGTATACCCGGTTGGGCGACTTACCGAAACAGATAAAGAGTTTTTGAGAAAACATAAGTATAGATATTGGAAAATTGAAAACTAATTGTGTATGTATCAACGTATACTGAAAGGATCCACTATATGTATCATTTATTTAACATAGATTAACAGTTGTTTATTTTTGGAACCGTAACTGATTACAAAAATAAAAACCTGTTAATCTATGTTAAATAAATGATATTGTTGAAATAAGTATTATGACTTGTCAATTAACAAGATTCTATGAAATCTGTTGAAATACCTTAAAATCCTGTGAAACCTACAATTAAAATCTTATGAAATCTTTTGAAATGCCTTCTAATATTCAGAACCCTTGAAATATTTGAAAACCGGAAAATCCATGGTCCTAGTGATGCTCTTACTAGATTATTATTACTTTTTTAGGTTCCCTAAAAATGTGAATACGTGTGTTTTTTATACTAATAGGTGCCGCCCACCCTCTGAAGTTTCCCATAAGAATAACGTGATGAAAAAAAAAATTTGTACATCAGCCCAAAACATGAAAATGTGTAATAAGGTACAGTCATTATCTAATGAAAAATCTTCATGGCTTTTCATTTTTTATTTCATCCCCCGAGCCCCTTTCATACTTAAGTTACATGGGGAGGGGGGGGGGGCGTAAAATTGGTAACATAATTTATGGGCGGCCCCTTATCAAAGATGTTAACCTCCGTTATAATTTTTGCCCCTCCCAACCTATTATTTGAGGAGGCAGACACCATTAAATTTTGTGCAAACTTCTGCACACTCAACCTTAGGCAATCATATTAATTTAATAGATTGAATAGTACTTTGCTTCCTTATTAAGCGAATATATTATTTGCTTCTTCAAAGTGGCACCATTTCTGTAATAATTAAATAGTTATATTTAGTATAATGATTTCTTTTAACATTATTATAAATTGTTAAAATGTTATTACTTTAAAGTTAAATTAGTTACTAGCATATAGTTCAATTGACTAGTTTATGCACGACAAATATTTTTATGAGTACATAAAAGCTAAATTATAAGAAATGAAAAAGTTTTAAATAAAAAAAATATTTTAAAAAGTTATCGATGTGTGTGAAAATATTATATTTGATATTTTGAAAGAGTTTCTTGCGTGGACAATTAAAGTTAGAATGAGTTTAACGAATCTTATCATTTAATCTATACACAATCATTAAATATTACGGCGAAAATAAAAATATAAGATACATATACAAGCATTATTTCAAACATAATTTAAATCTTAAAAACAAAATTCTCTATCATTTAAAACGATTAAGGTGAATAAACAGAAATTGCGTAATTAACAACTTTTTTCATATCGCTATACTAAATTTTCGAAGAAGTAGATTTATACAAGCAATATAATTTTTATCTAGATTTCTAAGGTTTCGCAATTTTACAAGCGCTGTTAATTTATTGCAGAGGCTATCGTATTTTACGTCCACTGCTAAGTTCCTCCATATTTCACGACCAAAATAATGTAAATATCATTCACATGTGGAGCAACCTTTTTGGGTTATTAAAGGGATATGTATACTTATTTTCCCAAGTATTATTATAAACTATGACGAATGGGTTTAATGGTTTTATGAAGCGAACGTCACTATAAAAATTATAATTTAAAATATATATATATTTAAAAAAAAAATTATATTATATTATAAAATTTATGTCAAGGCATAAGGGGCTGTTCAAGAACTACGTCATACTCTCAGAGATAGAGGGTGAGAGATAGATTTGTGCCGTAGGGTGGGAGGGATTGACGTAGAATTTGACATCTAAAATGGAAAATATAAATGCGAAGAACAAGTTTTTTAAATCCTTAAAAAATAAGTGATTTTAATTTCCAAGTAGAACATACAATCAGACTTTACACTCTCAAAAGAGAAAAGAATTCAAGGAATTGGAGAGAAAATAAAAAAAAA
>CAKNWT010332813.1:0-28349 GCA_932066315.1 Andricus coriarius
GGGGGCCCCTCCAGCCTTGAAATATCCGAATGTTTACGGTTCTCGGTCTTTGGAATAAGCAAAAGTTCACTGTACTAATAAACTGTCAAACTGGGTGGTAAAAAAAATCAAGAGACAAAAGCACGTGATAACAGAGCAGAATCAAATAGGAAGAGAAGTAATCCAAAAAGGGGACACATTTCTAAAATTGCTGATATTTAAAAGCATCCTTTATACAATATTTGAAGAAAAATATATTTCTTTTAACAAATTGAGGTAAAAAATTGTTTCGCCTCTATTAAAAGAACTCTCAACAATATTCATAGGCAAACCCTGCAGATTGGAACGAATCTTGAGTTTAATGTCTCTATTTAAAAATTTATTTAAGATTGCAATGAAATCTGCTATATTATAAATAATTTTTTGTACCGAAATCAGAGCATAAAAAAAATTCACAAATCAAAATTAGGTTTCCAAACTACCTTCTTTCCGGCTCATTATAGAAAATTACATGACAAAAGAAAAAAGAGGAAGAAAAAGGATGAAGTCAACCAAAACCAGCCTCTCAATCTTTTTTTATACTTTCTTCGTCTTTTTTATGCTACTACGGACCAACATCTTTCCGAGCCAATTTAGACCTCTGCATCTGGGATCATTTCTAGTAAATGCCGGTATGAATGACAGAAACGTATGCTCATTAAAATTAACCAAATACCTGAAAATAAAAAACCATAGACATTTATACCAAAGGTTATTTGGTTTCAATTCTCCAATTCATTGGTCTGAATTGATTTGCATATAAATGATTCTTTTTAATAGCAAGAACAGAAGTTAATTTATCGAATTAATAATCCTATCTTAAACTTTGTTGTATCTTGATAGATCCTTTTTTTAAATTAATAGCTTTGTTACCTTGTCTCTTTATAAATAACATCTCCATGAATTATATCTTTTTTTATTTCTCTCATGATAAAGGATCTTAGCATCGTCCCAATTAAAATCATGATGTGTGATTTTATGTTTTGAAAGAACTCAGTGATATCTAGGACTTCTGTGAAAGTTATTCTGATGTTCATATTTTCTTAGCCTAAGTGCCCTACGTGTCTGCCCTACATAAACCGCATCGCACTCTATGCATTTATATTTTTGAATAACAAATTGTCTAACTTTTCATACCTATTCTTTCTCAATTTAGCAATCACATTAATTTGGAATAGAACTCTATACATAGTGTGTAAATCTAATTTTCTGAACATTGGTTTCAAGATGTTCGAAATGTTTCCAAAATAATTTGGAAAAATCGTGTTAAATGTATTATAATCTTTAATATTACTTTTGTTCTGATCACTGTTTTGGATTTTAATTTGATTTATTATATTATGCGCATATTTTCCAATAAAATTAAACGGATAATGGTGGAGAAAAAGAATCTTTCTACACATTTCAATCTTTTTGTCATGAAAAATTGGATGCGACGATTTAAGAGCTCTATCTATAAAAGTTTGTATGACACCTATTTTGTTTTGAATATAATGATTAGAGAAAAAACTAAGTTTTCTTCCTGAACAAATCGTTTTTCTATGCCAATGTGCGATAATGTATCCTTCATCAGCTTTGATTAAAGTCATATCTAGAAAATTTATTTTATATTATTTCAACATTATTTTTGTGCACACAAAGTGCCGAATCATCAACATATTTTGCATAACTATTTAAGTTGAAATAGGAGACAAGACTGAGCTTATGGGAGACCCAAATTTGTTTATTATGAAAATTAATGAGAAATTTAAAATATACCGAATTGAATACATATTTTATAGCGTCAAGAAATCGTTTCTTGTAAAATTCGGTATGAAATTCAATCAAATCCGGTAGTTTTTTATGGCAATTTTAAGTGTTGCATAATAAGGAATGTATATGCACACATGGCTATTACTTCAAAGGAAATAAAAATGTGATCAGATGGTATCTTAACATTCTCAATTCACTTTAAAAATGCAATACTGTTTTTAGTTGATGCTTTTGAAATTGTTATGAATTCTTTAATTATTTTATTGAGTGATTCTTTTTATGTTCTGGTTAGAGAACCTATTGTAAAAATTACTGGTCGTAAAGGATAGTCTGTTTTATGGGCTTTCGCCAGAGCATATTCTCTAAATATGAATTAGTAGAAAACTACTGATTGGTAGAAGTATTTTACTAATTCAAATAGAGCCGATTCGTTTACCTGTAATTAGTAAAAATCTACTATTTCAATGAGTAAGAATAACTGACTAAATTAATTAGTAACTATATCTACTAAAGGAATTGGTAATGCTACTACTAAACGAATTGGTAAATGTATTGCTGGTTACTATTTTAAACGATAGTTTCAAGTAAATTAAAAAACTTATTTTACGATGAAGAGAAATTTATCAAAATACATTAATCTATGAATTTAAATAATAATTCAAAGAAATTTTCATTTTATCTTTTTATACTTAAAACTCAGTGCATATTTAGGTCAAATTAATACGGATCCTGTATTAAATTCAATTTGAACCGTTACAAATTCCTAAAGTTCATAGTTAAAAATATTTCATTTTGAACAAGATAGGTGAATTTTTAACCAAACAGTTGAATTTGGAAACAAAAAGATTAAATCTCCACCAAAAAAAGAGGTTTTTCTAACAAAATACACGAATTTTCAACCAAATAGCTGAATTTTAAACTAAAAAATATCAGTTTTCAACCAAACATGGAATAGTTGAATTTTCAGTTAATAAATTAATTTTCCATAAAAAAACAAAAAATTTGAAATCAAAATGATGAATCTTTAACTGAAATAGATGAATTCTGATCCAAAAGGATGCATTTTTAACAAAATCATAACTTTCAACCAAGTAGTTTTTATCTTCAATCTAAGAGATGAGATTTGAACCAAAATGATGAATACATAACTGGAATACTTACATTTTCAACCAAAAAGATAAACTTTCCAACATAAAGGTTAATTTTGAAACATAAAGAATAATCTTCTACCAAAAAATAAGTTTTTTCAAGAAAGGAGATGAATTTTCAACTAAAAAAGACAAACTTTTAACCAAATAGTTTAATTTTCAGTTAAAAAAATTATTTTCAACAAAAAAATTTCCTACAAAAAAGGCAAACAAATTTCCAGCCAAAGTGATAAATTTTTTAATAAAATGATGAGTTTTTTACTGGAATAGATGAATCTTCAACTGGAGTATATAAATTTCAAGTCAAATAGATGAATTTTTAACAAAAGAGTTTATCTTTCAACCAAGTAGTTGTATTTTTAACCAAAAAGTTGAATTTTCAACTAAAATTGTACATTTTTAACTGGAATACTTGAATTTTCAACCAAAAAGTAGAATGTCCAAACAAGAAAATTAAGTTTAATACAAAAAGATTAATCTTCTACCAAAAAGGACGATTTTTTAACAAAATACATAAATTTTTAACGAAATATTTGATTTCTTAACAAAAATTATCAGTTTTCAAATTAAAAATTAAATTTTTCAGTTTCAATTTTTGGTTAAAAAAATTAATTTTCAACCAAGCTTATAAATTTTCAACTAAAATTATTAATCATTGACTGGAATTGTTTAATTTTGAACTAAGAATGGTAATTTTTCAAACTGAAATTGGATGATGAAATTTTAATATTTTGATTCTGTTCAACTAAAGAGATGAAGTTTTAACTACCATGTTAGAATATTCAATTGGAATACATTTTCAGTTTAGAAAAAAACGAATTTTCAACAAAATAGCTCACTTTTCAACCAAAGAGATACATTTTTTATTGAAATGGTGAATCTTGAACCAACAAAAATTAATGTTTAACAACAGAGTTTAACTTTCAACTAACAAATTTAAGTTTGTGTTTCTAAAAAGATGAATTTTAAACGGAAAATCATGTAGTTGTTATTCCAACCAAAAAAAAATACTTTTTAATTCACAGTTAATCAAATCACAGTTAAACAGATAATCAACAGTTGAATCTAACCAAAAAGAAACTTCTTTTCGACATGAGGTTAATTTTCAACTTAAAATGATTTTTCAGTCGTCAAGGGAGATAAACAATTGCAAACAAGCTGTTGAATTTTCAAGGAAAGAAATAAATATTTGAATTTTCAACTAAAAACGATCAATTATCAATAATAATAGTTCAATTTTCACTTTAAAAAATTAAATAAACTAAATTAAAATTCTGGCGCTTTAAAGTTTACCAATACGGTGGTTCAAAAAAGGTTTTTTTTTTGACAAAAGAGTTTTTAATTCTGTTTGAAATTGAGGTAAAATAGTAATTTTTGTCGCTTAAGAAAACTGGATCTGATGATTATAAGTGCTGCCTCAAAAGTGGTAAGTTTGAAACATGACAAAAGAGTTAAAAATCATCGATACAATGATTTTACGACAACAATGTTTTTTACTTTGAACAAATGATTAAAATTGTAATAAAAATCTCATTTGATTTTCTATAAAAGATTTTTTACAATAATAATAATTTTAATATTTTAATTTCTGAGGACGCTGTTCTT
Source organism: Andricus coriarius (assembly GCA_932066315.1). Lineage (NCBI taxonomy): Eukaryota > Metazoa > Arthropoda > Insecta > Hymenoptera > Cynipidae > Andricus > Andricus coriarius. The sequence goes on from CAKNWT010332813.1 coordinate 4,524, forward strand.
CTACTTGATTTCACGAGTTCACATTTTGGCCGCACTGAAAAAATACATGGTGTATTGCAGAGCAGCGGATCCCAATAACGTTTCAGTTTTAAATATCGCATCGTTCATACACAATTATTTTTAATATAACTATATAAACTAGAATATAAATTATGAAAACATTATTGTTTCTTAACTAAAACTCAGAAACCAGCAGAAAGTATAAAAAAATGATTAAATTATGTTTCCATAGCAATTCATTGCTACTCATTGAATTAGTAAGTCGGCACTACTAAGCAGATTAGTAGAATACCCTTACTAATTCATTTAGTAACATAAATCTTACCATTTCATTTAGTAGAAACTGATAAAATTACTAATTTAACAGTCAGATACAATGCTACTAATTTTATTAGTAAATTTTCTACTAATTCGAATTTAGAGAGTAGGCTAAAAAGATATATTAATTGTGTCAGTATCACATTTTTAAATATTTTTTCTCAAATATATTTTATTTCTTATGCTTTCTAGAATTTTAAAAAGCACCTTTTTGAAACATTCTTGTTGGATTATTTGGAACAACTTGAAAACTATCTTCATCATTCAAGATATGCACCATTTTCTGATTCTAATCATATCTCAGAATCATTACTACAAAATTTCCTTCATCAGCCTTAGTTACCATTAATTCTGGATAATTATTTTGTATTTTTGTTTGAAAAACTTTTATTTGACTCTTTGCGAAGTCTCATTATTTAAGAAATCATTAGATGTATAATATTCGAATCACTACAAATATTTTCAATATTGATGATTGAACAATAAACCAATTATAATTTTGTGTATTGTTTGGAACTGACTTCAGCTATACATTCTATGTTTTTTTTTTATATGAATCTGAAGAAGCCAATTATAATATTAGGGTGTTGAAAGACCATGAGAAGTAATATATTTTCACTTTATGTTTAAGCTATAAGCAACAAAGGGGAATTCATATTGATATTCGATTACTCGCATAGCAAGGTGGCTGTGAGTATGAACGTTCAATATGCCAAGAGCTTGTTCCTTGTTTAGTACTATGATCTATCGACAGCTGGTATTTACCGAAATAACCCGGATGCTACGGAACATTTATCGATGAATCTGTATATTCATGCAGCAGACATCTTGGATCACGATGGGCAAGTTCATAGGTATTATGCCATAAATTTCTGCTACTCTATAGAATATAGAGAGTATATAAGCAATTAAAACAACAGCAATAATTGAATTATACAGGCGATATATCATATTGTTGCAGTACAATAGTGATAGGAACAAAATTTTATTTCAAAATATATGTAACTACGGACTTCTAAAAAGATTATATACTGACGGAAGTAAAAAATTTGGTTCAAGTTAAATTTAATTTCAATCTTTAAGAAAGAACTACAATATACAAGTTCAAAGTTTTTCAAAGAAGATGCAGCAAAATGTATATTAACCTATGATAATAATCTTCAAACTAATTCACCTTATCCATATTGAAGCTCCTATGTTCCCGGAAACCTATAGTGTTCTTTGTACTCTTGACTTTTTTTCTACTACATAAAAATGAATATAATAATTGGAAACCAATATGTTTGAAATAAAAATATTCGACATTTCACCTACTGTTTCTTTAATGTATTTGTATAATAAGTTAATAATGTTTTCATTACTTAAAATACCTGCAATTAAGAAGCCTGTAACCTTTTTGACTTCTGGTATTAGTTTCAGTAAAAATAATTAAAATGATAAAATGTGTTACAATTACAATGTTTTAATTTTAATTTTAATTTTAAGCATGAGTGGAGATTTTAACCTTCTTAGTTTATTATATTGACAAGTCAAAATGATTTGAAATATTATAAAAATTGTATAACGTTCCCCATTTTAAATCTTTCAAACCTGTAAATAAAAATTTGTTAACCTTGTTGATCAGCTTGAAGCTTGAAGCTTTCAACATTAAATTAAATTAAGCTGCAATTATTTATAATTAAACAATTTTTAATTGAAAGCATATATAGAAACATTGAAAATAGTTTGTTTTAATTTTTAAATCTTTAAAAATTGTATCGTTTGGAGGTAATTATGTTTTACAGTTGAAAAAATAATTAAAACCAAGGATTGGTTATAACTATTTGATTCGAACCTGAAATGTCCACAATTGCTTCAATAAATAATTAAAATTAATCTATTTTAAATCTAAAACTTTAAATAATTTCATGAAACCTAATTCAAAGTTTTCGATAATAAACAACCTGTGAATAAGGAATACTTAAAATTGTACATGTTCAAAGGCTTAGAGTCTATAAAACTGAAGGAATTTCTAAATTTCCAAAAATTAATAAATTGTACAACTTAAAAATGGACCATTTTTAAATTCAGAGCATTTAAAATTGAATAAAAAAATTTAAATTGTTAAAAAAACGGTGAAATATCAAATATATAGCCTTTTAAACTAAAAATTCACAGCTCTCATGAATAAAATAAAAAAATTTCATTTCTTTTTTCAAAATTAAAAGATGGTATCTAGTGCAATAAAAATTTGGCAGATTTACCCAATTCCTTAAAATCTCTAAATTCCTTGAATTCTCTAAAATCCTTTTTCTCTTTAAATTCCCTAAAATCCTTGAATATTCTGCATTCCTGGAATATTGTGATTTCCTGAAATTTCTTGAATAACCTATGCACTATGAAATTCCTGAAATTCTCCGAATTCTCTGAAATCCTTAAATTTGTTGTATTCCTAACCATCTCTGAATTCCTGACGACATCTGAATTTTCTGACAATCTCTGAATTTCTTGATTTCTCTAAGTTTCTGGAATTCCTGGAATAATCTGGATTCCTTAAATGTTCTGAATTCCCTGAGATTCTTTTAATTCCCTTAATTCCTGGAATATTTTGAATTCCTAGAATTCTCTATATTCCCTGGATTCCTTTAATTCTTCTGAATATCCTGATTTCTTGGAATATTCTTATTTTCTGACAATATCTGTATTCTCTAAATACTCAGAATTCCTTCAAATCTTCTGAATTCTTCGAATTCCCTGAATTTATAGAATTTCATCAATTCTCTCTCTTCTTCTACATTCCTCTGGATTATTTGCATTATTTTGAAGTCCTTGGAATACATGGAGTTTTTGGAATTCTGAAAATTCAACGAATTCAAGGGATTTAGACAATTGAGAGGAAATCAGATATATCTGAAAATTCGGAAGAATTAAGAAGATTTCAAGAAACTTAGAAGAATTCAGAAGGATTCGAAAAAGTTTTAAATTATTCCAAGCAGCTTAAAAGAATAAAAACTCATTAGAAACTGAATATTTTCAAGGAAGATTTTTTATTTTCCAAGACCTTTTTTATACTAACTTGTAATTTTGTTTGCCTAAAAAAGAAAACCATGCCTTTCAAATTATCTTGTTTTATATTCCTGTTTTTAAAATTGGGTTTTTATTATTCAATGTGCAGAAGCACCTAAGTGTAAAAAAATGTTTAATTTATAATGTATGAAATTCTTTGGATGTTATTTTAAATCATCGAAATTGTACCAAAAAATGAAATTAATAATTGGAAACTAACATTTATTAAATCAATATATTTTATGTGTTTCTTACTTAGTTTTTCTGATTTTCTTTTACAGTCAATAAGTTGAAAATTCTTTTGTTACTTAAAATGCTTGGAAAGAACAAGAAACCTTTAAAATTTTTTAGTTCTGATATTAGTTTTAGTAAAAATAATTGAATTTCTAAACTCTATTACAGCAACAATTGTTTAATTTCATGCATGGGTGGAGTCTTTAACTTTCTTATTTTATTATATAAAAAAGTAAGAACTATTTCAAATATTATAAAAGTTTTACGAGTTTCAACATTTCAAATCTTCCAAAACTGCAAATTAATTTTTTTAACTTTGTTGATCAGCTTTCAGCTGAAATCGATTGATAATAAAAAATCTTGAATTGAAAGCATATATAAAAACACAGAAAATTACTTGGTTTCCTTTTTAAATCTTCTGAAATTGTATAGTTTGAAAATAATTTTGTTTTATAGTTGAACAAATACTTAAAACCAATGATTTGTTAAATAATTATTTTAACCCTGAATGTCCATAATTGATAAAATAAACGTTTGAAATTAAACAATTTTAAATACAATTTTTTTAAATAATTGAATAAATTCCAAATCAAATTCTTCAATATTAAGCAAACCTGTACGTGAGATATATTTAAAATTGTAAACTTTCAAAGACTTGTATGTAGGATATAAAAACGGGGAAATTTTCATTCTTGAAGCTACCTTTTTAAATAATTTGACCATTGAGCATTTAAGGCTGAAAATTAATTACTTAATTTTACAATTAAAAAATGGACCACTTTCAAATTTAGAGCGCTAAAAATAAAAAATGGTTTACTTTTAATTGCTAAAAAATGGTGCAGTATCAAATTTATAACCTTTAAAATAAAAAATTGATAACTTTCAAAGTTAAAAAAAAATGTCATTTCTTCTTTCAAAATTCAGAGTTTTAAATTTGGAGCTATGAAAATTTGACAGATTCCCTGAATTCCTGAAAAACGATGAATTTCTTGAATTTTCTGAAATCCTCGATTTCTCTGAGTTCTCTGAACTCCTAAGCGCTCTGAAATCCTTGAAATTCTCCGAATTCCCTGAAATTGTTGAATATTCGGAAGTCACAGAATTGCTGGAATATTCCGAATTTCATGTATTCACTTAATTCCTGTAAATCTCTAAATTCTTTGAATAACTTGAGCTTCTTAAATTCTCATAATTCTCTGAATGCCCTGAATTTATGGAATATTTTTAATTCCTGAAATTCCTTGAGTACCCTGAAGTCTATTAATTCACTAAATGCTCTGTAAACCCTGAAATTCTTTTAAGCTCTGAATTCCTTGAATATTCTGAATTCCTAAAATTCCTTCAATTCCCTAAGCTCTCTGAAATTGCTGAAATTCTCTGAAATCTCTAAAATCCTTGAATATGCTGAATTTCTTGAATCAACGGAATAATTTTTGTTCCTGAAATTGACAAAATTCCCTGAATTCATGAAATAGTTTTAATTCCTCTGCAAACCCTGAAATTCTTTTCATGCCTGAATTCCTTAATTATTCTGAATTCCTTAAATTCTCTAAATTCATTGAATTCTCTGAATTCCTAGAATTCTCTGATATCATTGCATATACTGAATTCCCTGAATTCGCTAAATGCTCTGAAATTCTTTAAATTTCCTATAATCCACGAATATCCTGAATTCTTCAAATATTCGGAATATTTTTGTACAAACGAAATTCTTTGAAGATTCGGAATTCTCTGAACTTTCTGAAACCCTTGACTATTCTGAATGCCCTGAATTTATTGAATATTATAAATTTCTGAAATTCTTTGAATTCTGTAAATCCCGTGAATTCCTTAAAATATTCTGAATTTCTCCAATTCTTCTGAATTGATCTGAATTCTTTGCATTATATTGAAGTCCTTGGAATTTAGGGAGTTCTTAGAATTTAGAAAATTCTACGAATCCAGGGAATTCAGAGAATTTAGATTTATCTGGTAATTCAGTATGATTCAGAAGATATTTCAAGGAAGCTAAAAGAATTCCAAAGGATTTGAAAGAGTTTAAAAACATTATAAGCAATTCAAAAGAATAAAAAAACATTAGAAACTGAATATTTTTAATGTAGATTTCCAATTTTCTAAAAGCCTTTCCACATTAGACTGTGAAAAAACGATTTGCGTTAAAAAAAACATGCGTGCTTTTGTCTCTTGATTTTTTCACTACCCAGTTTAAGAGTTTATTAGTATACGTCACTTTGACATTTCATCAAATTCATTTTTCACTTGAAGTTGATGTAATTGAATAAAAATTTGTTTGAATTAGAATATCAAATTCTCATCATGGTAGATCGACAGGACAATGATTTTTATCTAAATTTAGGATAATTTAGCAGTGTTGTAGAAGTTCCTTAAAAAAAGAAACTAATTACGGCTATAGCCACACATATCAAAAATTATAAAAATGTCCAAAAAATAAATAATTGTAGTTATTTTTATTATTGAAAATTGAAGAGTTTGCAATTGCATATCTATAAAATTAAATAAATTTCAACTCCAAAACTTCAAAATGGAACGGTTAACAAAAATGTTGAATTGCATCATTTTTTATTAGGGTAAGGAGGGGCAGCGCCGACCAGTTAACAGTCAATGATTTTTTTGAAGTTAATAAGATGTAGAATTGATCGATTTTTTGTTCATTTCGAGTCCTACATTATTGTATATCATATTTATATAAGTAATTATTACATGAATAAAACAATGATTTAAAAATTGCCCCACACCGGAGGGCAAAGCCGACCGCAGCTTTTTATAAAAATCAAAACATTTGAAGATGGGAAAACATAATGGTTCGCGTCTGTGGTATTTTATGTACTGAAAAAATTACCTTTAAACATATCCAGCAAGAAGAATAAGTTATTTTTAATCAAAATAGTGATAGCTGTAATATAACCTCTTATTCGTTGACATCTCACTAGATACGGCTACGGGCAATGGTTTCTACCATACCGACCGGATTGAAAATAACAATATTCAATAGTTTCTTGCATGTAGCCCAGAAGATAAGTGGCTCTTCTACATTACCGATCACTTATCATAACCTAAGAACTTTTGAACTATTATTTTCGTCGGGTTTGCCCCCCTGGTGAGGCCTCAATTATTTACGATATTTAAGATACTTTGGACTTCAATTACGTTCAATGATTATAATAAAATAATGTGATATTATTTCATTTGTCAAAATAACAAATTTTCATACTGTAAGTATTGCCATTAATGTTGAAAACTTTATATTTATGCCAGCGAATATTCCATTCTTTCGTTGTCAAAATTATTTTCTGCAAAATTTTTCTTTTACAACGTCAATTTTCAAGCTTTTAGTAAGTCACCCTATCTCTTTAATAAAATAGATTTATTTAATGCAAAGTAGAATTAAAATTGGTAAATAATAGCGATGTTATAAGCAAAGTCGCCTTTGCCCCACCGGTCGGCGCTGCCCCTCCATACCCCATACACATTAAATATTGAAAAGTTTTTAATTGCAAATATTTAAAATTCAAGAAATTAAAATTTGCAAATCGTTAAATGGTAAATGTTTAAAATACAATACTTTTGATTTGAACAATTAACAATTAATAATGATACAAGTTTTAAGTTTTACAACAACAAATACTCTAATTTTCATGCAAATCTTGAAATTGAACTATTAAAAAAAATGTTTCAAATTACAAACATTTAAAATTAAAATCTTAAAAATTAAACAATTTGCAATTTTAATTATTCTAAATTCAAGAATTTTCCATTGTTACTCATAAAAATTGCAGATCTCTGATTTGTTAATATTTTAAATATACTTTTAAAATGTTCATTTCAAGAATTGAATAAATTTCAATTCTGTCAGAATTCATTAAAAACTCTGGACTTTTGATATATAAAGTCATCCCAAATTAAGAATTTTCATTTATACAACTTTAAAATTAAAGAGATTTCAATTGCTAATATTCAAAATTAAACTAATGAAAAAAGTTACATAATTATAAATTATAAACACTCAAAATTGACAAATCTTTAATTGCAAATAAAAAGATTTTTTAAATATCACGATTTTTAACTATAAACATTCGATATTCTCAGAATTCCGGAATGTCTATTAAGAACATACGATTACGATAAAAAATCCAAACATTTACTTATTCCGTTGCTTGTTATTTCTGCTACTACTGCAAGAGGATTAAAATTAAAATTAAAATTAAAATTTAAAGTGAAATTAAGACGTATATTCAAATTTGTATTCAAATTTAAATTCAAATTCAAATTCAATTCAATTAAAATTATATGGAAGCCGATGAAGATATTTTAATATTTATTTTAATTTATGATTATTAATGATATTAATAATAATATATAATATATTAATATTATATATATAGATAATAATAATATTTGATAATTAGGCAATCACAATCAGAATCACACTAAAATCTTATTTTTTCTAGTTAACAATAATTACTTTCAATCAAAATTATAACGATAAATTTAGTTTCAAAAAAATTAACTTTTTCAGGGAAAAGAAGAAACATTTTTAAAACAAATTATTGTAAAATTAATTATTAATATATATTATATCAATTTTAATTATTTATTTTTATTTATTATTTATTTAGTTATTTATTATAGAATGTAAGAGTTGAAACTGAAAAAAACTGTTATAGTTGAAGGTTTCATCACAGCAATTTTCGAATTCGATTAAATTATATAAATTAAAAAATAAAAATCATTTAAAAACAGGTCTTTTTCAATATTATTTATTGATTAAAGTAAAAAGTAGAAATCGATCTTTATCAAATGAGATTCCTTTACTTCGAGTATCAAGTTCAACTGAATGGCGAGAGGTGGCACCATAAGGCTCGTTAGGCGGCTCAGCAAGTCAATATGTTTATTTCAAACAACAATATTTGCAAAGTTCAGAATTTTAAATAATTATTAATTAAAAATTTTAATAATTAATTGTAATAATTAAAAATTGTACAAAATAAAATGCTTTGGATTTCAAATTGTACTATTCCACGAACAAATTCATACTTTTTCAATTTTACTGCTTTGAGTTTGAAATGAGCCAATTAAATTATCTAATTATTAAAATTTCCGTTTTAAATAAATTATAGTATGTAGAAATTAATTATGCAACTATCAAGTCGGTTAATTTAATATTCTAATATTCAGAATGGCTTTAATCAGAAACTATATAATTTTTGACGTTTTAACTGAAAACTTATAATTGACTATTAAGAATTTTCAGTTTCAATTTTTAAAATTCAGCTTTTCAATCTAAAAAAATTTCAATTTGAAATTTCTAACTCTTATAATTAAAATAAATTTCTTGAAATCCCATAACATTTTTTGCAATCTCTTGAATTGGTCTAAGATCCCTTGAAATCCTTTAAAATCTCGATATCTCTTAAAATCCCCTAAAATATTTGGAAATATACTTCTTACAAGTTGAAATTTTTAAAAAACTTTTCAAAACTAAATGTCATCTTCTGAAATCTTTTGAATTTTGATAAAATCTTTAGAAATCCTAATATCTGGTGTTCACTCAAAATTCGAATGATAAACCACTTCGTAAGAAGGAATTAACGGAAATAAATAATTTTTGATTTATTAAATGAAATTAAGTTTTATCCTCTTATAAAATCAGTTAATTTAAGATCTATAGTTACGAGAGCAATTAAATATTTCGCCAGCATAATAATTGAAAGTTAGCAGAGGATTTAATTTTTGAATTTCAAACGGAGAAATTTCAGGCTATTTAAAAGCCAATAAAAGCATGAATAATCTATATAATATGCCCATTTGCCCAAGTTTTAGAAATTTTGGTGGTTCCTTAGTTTCACCTTATGCTGAGAAATAACCCATTTCCACGGACATAATAAATTTAATAAAAAATTTAGAAATTTTTGCGAATTATAAAGGTACAAACTTTTTTGAACTGTTAAAAATGCGTTCATAAAAATGCTGTTAAGAAATATGCATGTCTACAAATAATCAAAAAACTTTTCAGATAATTTATAGAGCTCCTAAAATTGATTTTGAAAATATAATTTTCTCACAGATTCAAAATAAAAATTCGTCAAATTTTGCAAATCTAAAGCGCTTAGGAATATTATTTAGATTATGAAAAAATATTGACTTGAAAAATATTGAATCTTGTCATAGAAGCTTTATATCCTTAGAGTAGACGTATAAGATTGCATAAGTTTTAATTAATTAAAGGTTTAATTTATTATTCCTTTTTAAAAATTTGAAATAGTTTACCCACCCACATAGCACACTTCCCGAAAAAACCTGGTCTTTTCTTGGGACTTGGTCCACGTGGCCGAAAGAAAAAGCCAGGTCTGTCCTAGGTTTAGACCTATGCTTAGGCCTAGGTTAAAACATAGGTTCATGTCCGCTAAAATTTTTTTATTTTTAAAAATTGAATTCATTTTCACGTAAATTTGCTGAAGAATGTAATATTTTTAACAAAAATTGTATTAATTAAAGAATCCATTGCAAAATTGACAAAATTTTATAAAAATTTAATTTTATCATGCCAAACTTCTCTTGCGAGAAGGAGTCACACCTAATGGGCTGCCTAGCGGTATAGCTCTGAACTTTGATTCGCGGAAGTCAGAGCATTAGTTTCGAACGAAGTCGCTGGGCGGCGCATTAGCTGCGACTCCTTCTCGCAAGAGAAATGAATAAAATTTTATGAAATTATCAATTTTGCGATGGATTCTTAAATTAATACTATTTTTGTTAACAATATTACATTCTTTGTAAAATTCACGTAAAAATGAATTCAATTTTTTTTCAATAAAGAAATTTAGACGATCATAAACCTATGTTTTAACCTAGGTCTAAGCATAGGTCTAAACCTGGGACCGACCTGGCTTTTTCTTACGGCCACGTGGACCAAGCCCCGAGAAAGGACCAGGTTTTTTCGGGAAGTGTGCTATGTGGGCCAGTAACATGAATTTTCACGAAGCTCCAATATTAAAATAAGTTATAAACTTGTTTATTTTTAAAGTTTCAAAGAAAGTTTTCCCATTATTTTTAGATTTTTTTATTGAATTATCAGAGAAGAAAGTACTTTCCAGTTTATAAAAATCTATAGTCCAGCTTTCTCCAGTCCCAAAAATCACCCCTAAGTATCAATTACCTTGTCCAGCTCTTCCTAGCCCCAAAAATAACCACAAACTATTAAATCCTCCTATCCAGCATCCCAGCCCCAAAAATCACTCCTGAGTATCGACTACCCTGTCCAGATTCCCCAGACCCCAAAATCACCCCTAAGTGTAAAATCCATTGTCTAGCTCTCCACAGCCCCTAAAAATCACCCATATGTGTAAAATCTCCTTCTTAAGATCTCCCAGCCCTAGAAATCTCCCCTAAGTGTAAACTACTCTTGTCAAGCTCTCTCAGCCCCAAAAATCAGCATTAAGTGTAAAATCCCCTTATTTAGATCTCCCCACTCTTAAAATTTACCCCTAAATGTAAAATCTCCTTGACCAGTCCTGATAACTTCAAAAATCATCCCTAAGTGTCCAATGATGATAAAAAAAATCCAAAACGCCGTGATGCTACCTACCCATGGACTTTTTGGCCATGGCCTCTTATTTATAGTAGAATACGAAAATATAAATAAATCATATTTTATATTTATATTTCGCTTAAGCTAATTTTTGTCTCAGGCTTAAGATGGCTACATCCCAATATGTACAAGGCATTTTTTGTTAGAGTTGGATTTTTTCTGAATAGTCTGCATGGGGCTGTCCCAGTAATAATTATCAGTCACGGGTGTATTTTGGGAATGCAATCAAGTGATCTGATAAGAGCAGTTTTCCTAATTTGACATACTGGAAAAAGCCTGGGTTTTACTATCTAAATACCAGCTAAATGAATTATGGGGGAACCAGCAGTTTAAGGTAGGATCCAAACCACCAGAACTTCGGAAAAGTACAAAGACAATTTTTTAGAGGTACCGCCTTAAGGATCGAACCCCGGACCTCTAACCTTACAATTCTCATATACCTAAGGTTCGCCGACTTTTTATTTTAAACCAGAAAAAAACCACAGCTTCATCTTGTCATGTATACGGATTTGCCGAAAACAATAGTTTTGGCATATTAATCAAAACTGGTGCCATGTCATTTTTAATAATTGGATTAACGAAAAAAATGTTCTCAAAATTAATTAATAAGCTATAATGTCCCAATGAGTATATTTCTCAAAGAAATTTCTTCCATTTATTTACTCTTCATTAATTGGATAAGGACAATCATCAAAAAGCGTTTGTTTGAAAATTGCCAATATAACAAAATTGTTCACACTATCGTAATTAAATTTCAGAAATAGGAGAAAATCAAGTCATTAAGTTTTTAATTGAAATCTGAGAGGATGTAGAATAATCAGGCTATGCAATTTAATTATTTCCTAATAGTGACGTTGCACATTGTTCGTTAAAATTTTATCTCTGAGAGATAAATGTAAATTTCGATGGAACATTAATAAGATTATAAGCAAGCTTATTCATCCTTCCTGGTACATAGTTTAACAAAGTATTTAATATTTTCCACGTAATTTAGTTAAGCCGAAAATTATTTTTCTGCATCACCAATTATGTTTCCTCAATACAGATGAAAAATAGCTGCGAGAAGAGTTTTCATCGTAGAGCGTACAAATTGAAAAAATGTTTCCGTTCGGAACTGAGGGTTTCTTCCTTTTACTCTTATACTTGAGGTTAATCTTTCGGTCAGTCGGGCACACTTTTTTTATTTGTTTGTGTGCAGGTTATAGTAAAAATCTCAGCAGAAAAAAATAATAAAAATATGGGACAAAGTACACGTTTTAGATGGAGGGTTTCTTTATACTGATACAGAGTTTTCTATCTTTCAGTCGATTAGCAATTATTTATTGACGAGTGAAATGTAGAAAAGTACCATCATCTTACGATCATTTCAGAATACTCAACTATGAATGGCTGTTAGTCCATGGTGATTGTAGTGTAAATGAGCAAAAAATAATTGAAAACCCCTTTGTATTTTCCGAAGAAAATAATTTTTTAAACATGTAAGCGCAATTGCTTGCTCATTGACACTACACACACCATTTTCAGAAGCCAAAAATGTGCAATTTTCTTCAAGAATTATCTCCGTACGTTCATTAGTTTCGGAGATGAGCCCTCACAACTTTTTTGTTATTCATTTAATAACAAATTATTATTTCTGACTCTAAATTTTACCACTGTACACGGAAAGGATCAAAGAAATTAATATATATTTTGCCAAATTTGTTTATTTATTTTCAAGGACTTACAGCCATTCAAAGTTGAGTATTCTGAAATGATCGTAAAATGATGGTACTTTTTCAACTTTCACTCACCAGCAAATAATTGCTAATTGACGGAAAAATTAAAAACTCTGTATCAGTATAGGCGAGACCTACATCTGCAACATGTACTTTGTTCCATATTTGAAAAACTTTTTTTTGCTGAATTTTTCACTGTTATCGGTACGAAAATCGAGGTACAGTCGGCGGAGGTACAGTAAGGCGCTGTATCCGAAAGCTTACCTGCCTAACTGCGTCATGACGTTGCGACAGTTCACGCGGAGCAAAAGGTTCCGAGAATCTGGATTTAATGTCAAGCTAAGCCCCAAAACCGATACTAAATCCAGATTCGACTGTACCTAAAATTCTGGACAGATAGTATAAGTTATAGTTGTATGGTTAGTAATAATTTTGGGATACCAACCGCAATTGGTTTGGATTTGATGAATACAGATATAATTTTCAGGAAACTTACGCATGGGAATCAAGCTAGTACAAATCTGTTTAAGAAAAAAATGCAACATTCTCATTAGATCAAACTTTCCTCGGATGATAAAAGTTTGCTGTCTTCTTAGCACATCGTTGTTAAAAGATCTCCTAGAAATCATCGTCCCTAATACACAGTTTAACAAAGTATTTGCAATTTTCCACGTAATTAAGTTAATCCAAAAATTATTTTCCTCCATCACCATTTATATTTTCTCAATACCGATGAAAAATAGCTTAGAGAAGAGTTTTCATCGTAGAGCGTACAAATCGAAAAAATGTTTCCGTTCGGAACTGAGGGCTTTTTCCTTTTACTTTTATTCTTCTTATACTTGCGGTTAATCTTTCGGTCGGTCGGGCAAACTTTTTTTTTGTCCGTGTGCTGCTATCGGAGTTATAGGTTATAGTTTTACGGTGAGCAATAATTTTGGGAAAACCGCGAGTCAGGGAGCTTGGTGGCTAGCATGGCCTCCGTATTCGGACCATTAGTCTAGTACAGCAATTCGTCAAATCGGGAGAAATGTAGTATCAATAACGTTCCACAGCTGCTGCCATCCGAGCATGCTTTCCCTAAAGCGCAAATTGCGCGCACTGTTTTCAACCTGAACACGAAAATCGATTCCTTTGTGCCATTTAATCGCTCATCGACTTCAAAAAAGAGTTTCAGCAAATGACAATGATGCATTTTTTCATTGAATCCCATCTGTCGTTAATAGACCCTTTAAAGTTTAAATAAAAAATAAAGATTCAAAAATATTTACATTCTGCTCAATAGGGCAAAAAAGAATACTGAAAAATGCTGAAGACTTTTTCCACCCTTGCCTTTCTTCGTCACAGATCATCACACAAAACTTGAACTTTTGAGTTAAAATTTCTTTTTTCGATTTCATTTGAGAAACCTTTAAAATAATACACAATATACATACAAAAAAAATAATATTTTAACAGACTTTATAGTCGAAATATTTCTAAATCCGGGGAAATCGGCTGATGTTCACGAAAATTGGGGAATAAATTATTTTAATTCAAATTAATGCATACGCACGATAATAAATTCAAAATAAAAAGCTTAAGATGTCAAGTCGAAGTATATCAAATTTTCGACAAAAAATAGTTCAATTTTGAAACCAAAAAGATTAGTTTTTAACCAACAGAAATGAATTTTCAACGAAAGAGTTGAGTTTTTAAGCTTCAGAGTTGAATCTTTCACCAAACAAAAAATTACTTTAAGACTAAACAGTTGAATTTACAACAAAATAGTTCATCTTTCAAGCAAAGAGACGAATTTTTCACCTGATTTTTGAAATTTTAACTTTAAAAAACGAATTTCCAACCAACCAAAAGTCTACAAAAATAGATGAATTCTGAGTCCAAAAGTAGAATTTTTTAGAAGACAGTTGAATTTTTTGTTTGAAAGGACAAATTTTCTATAAAAAAAAAAGAAATTTCGACAGAATAGTTGAATTTTCATCCAGGAAAGGGGATTCTTTCAGGAGAGAAAGAAAATTTGAATAAAATTATTGACTTTAAGGTTGAAAGTTCAACTGCTTTGTCTAAAGCTCATCCTTTTGGCTTACAGGTTTAACATTTTGGATGAAATTTTTTTCTTTCTGGTATCTGTTTTGGTTAAGGATTTAACCATTTTATTAAAAATGCGTCTTTCTTGTTCAAGTCATTCTTTTTTATTCAAAATGAAAATCTTCTCTTGTATAAAATATAAAATATTGTATTTTGTTATTGAAGATTCATCCTTTTTGGTTAAATATTCAAGTACTTTGTTAAAAGTTGATCTACATGTCAATTCATCAAAAACAGTCAGATTTGACCAAACCTTCTCACCTCCCAAATCATCCTACGTTCTTTTAGGATGACACCCAAAATAAACTCACTAAAAAATTCATTCCGCAAAAATTACCTAAGTTAGGGGGGGGGGGGGTGTCATAACGTGCCGAACCTAAAAAGGTTTGTACTTGGTTTAAAATTTCTGAAAAAACTTTAAGGCTCCTATATAGTATCACACATAAGAGCTCATTATGGGATTTTTTGCAAAGACACATACACATAAAATGCTAAGCTTTTATTATTCTGAATTGATTCACATTTTTACTATTATGATTAAAATTTTTAAAGTTCATAAAATTATTTTACGATTTCTATATAAATTTCGAAAGCTTAATTTGAAAGGACTTCAGCTCGAAAAATATAAAGTACTATTAAGCTTACGATCAAACGGGGTAATTTCGGACATGTGGGGTAAATTCGGACACCCCTGAATTTAAACAATCAATTTAGGAATGTCCGAATTTACCCCGTTAGACGGTACATTTTAATCTTCCAAACGTTTTTTTTCTAAAATTAATGTTTTAATAAATGCATAGATCATTTTTTGTCAAATTATTTTAATTCTACAAAAATAAGCATAGAAGCTCTATCATTTGGAAAATCGCTAGTCGCTACCTAAAGTTTCATCCATACTGCCGAGAACCCCCTCAGGTTCACATTAACGTGCTTAAAAGAAGTAGGTTTTTAGAATAATACAAAATACTGCTACAAGGATGGATTGTTTGATGAAATGTTTTTACCACAAAATCTGAAGGCTTGTACATGTGCATGGCTAGAGCCCTTTTCTCAAAAAATGGTCTTGTTTTTTTTTTGTTAATTAAAACGCACTTTGAAGCAGTGAGCGCCTGTTTCCGGTTGACCCTGGATACACTCCCAGTGACGCATTGCCCGTTTCAGGCACAGAAAATTAAGCATATTTTCAATTAAAAAAAAAAAAAAAAACAACAACAGGACCATTTTTCGAAAAAGGGCTCTAGTGATGCACATTTATAATCCTTTAGAGTATGTGGTAAAAATATTACATTAAATAATGCATTTGTAGTCGTATTTTGTATGATTCTAAAAACCGATTCGTTGAGTGAACACCTGCGTGGTTATCGATACCTACAGCGATACCTTTACGAAAGTTCTCAATCCTGATTTATCAGGACATATCCTGATTTTTTTTCTCTGTCCTGATTTTCTGATTTTTTCTACAATATACTGATTTTTCATGCCTGAAAACTAAAATTCGCGGTTTTTCTTGCACGTACTTAAATTTTGTTCACAATTTCTGAGGGCGCAGTCTTATTGTGACTGTTTAATTCAATTTCAAAAACTTGACATGTGCGAAATTTTATTAATGTTTTTTTAATATTTAGTCAAAATGTTGACCTCAAAAAAGGTAACTATCTGGTCGAATATTAATTTTCTTGTCGAAAATTAATATTTTTGATTTGAAAATTCAACTCGTTTGTAGAAAATTCGTCTTTTTCAAAGGAAATTCCACACTTTGGATTACATTTTTTTATTGTCTAAAAAATCTTCCTTTATTGAAAATTCATTTTTCTGGTTTAAAAAATCATCTGTTTTCCTAGAAATTTAATCTTGTTTTGAAAAAAATACAAGTACTTGGTTAAAAACTAATATTTTTTGATCGAGAATTTTCAACTACCTTTTCGAAAATTCTTCTTCTTTTGACGAATTGAACTGTTTTTGGTTTTGAATTAAAATCTTTTTTGGTTCAAATATCAACTATTGACTTTATCGTTTGAAAATTCAAGTACTTCGTTGAAAGTGGAACTACTTTGTTAACAATTAATTTGTTGTTGTTGATGATTTATCACTTTAGTTCAAAAACCTTTTCTTTTGGTTGAAAATGTAACTGTAACCATTTTGTTGAAAATTAGTCTTCAAATGGTTGAAAAAATTTTTTGTAAATAATAAATTAACAATCCATTTTTAGTTGAAAATTTATACTTTTTAGTTCAAAATTCATCTTTTTTAGTTGAAAATTCATATATTTTGTTTAAAATTAATTTCTTTGGTTGAAAATTTAACTATTTTATGGAAAATTCGTTTTTTTTTTGTATGAAATATTTTTTTTTACTGAAAATATAACTATTCATTCTTTGATTGACGAATAATCTTTATGATTGAAAATGCATTTTTTATCGAAAATTCAACTTTAGGTTCAAAATTAATTTTTTTTGTTAATAATTCAACTATTTCGTTGAAAATTCTTTTTTTTTTTGTGCAAAATTATTTCTTTTAGCTGCACATTTAACTTCTCGTTTTTGGTAAAAAATTAATCCTCTTAGTTGCAAGTTCATCATTTAAGTTGAAAATTCAACCATTTGATACAAAATTCATTTTTTGATTTAATGTTCATCATTATATTTACACATTCTTTTCTCTGCTTAAAAATTTAACTATTTTGTTGAAAATTCTTTGTTTTATAGATAATTAATTTTTTTAACTGAAAATGTAACTACTCTGTGTTTGGTTGAAAATTCTTCTTTTGTAAATATAACTATTCCAATTTAGGTTGAAAATTTATATTTTTTAGTAGAAAATTCATGAATTTTGTTGAAAGTTCGTCTTTATTCTAGAAAATTAATCTTTTTGATCAAAAATTAATTTTTTTGTTAAATATTTTTTATTTTAGTTGAAAATTCGTTTCTTTGGTTGAAAATTGATCCATTTTGTTGAAAGATCATGCTTTTTTTTTAATCAATCTTTTTTGGTAGGAAATTGATCCTATTGGTGGAAAATTGATCTTTTTGGTTGAAGGTTAATTTCTTTTGTTGAAAATTTAACCTCAAAGAAAAATTTGTAACGATCAGGGAAAATGAAAAATTGGTCAGGGAAAGTTAGGGGATTTCGAAGAGGGTATTTTTGAGCAAACCTGTTCTTTAAGTAATGCGCCTCAACTTGAATTGTATTATGAGTAACCTCAAAAATCTCGTTATACCAAGTTTCATAGTGATATATACAATTTTTGGAATTTCGTTCTTCATATTTTTTTTGAAAATTTTTGTTATTTAAAGAAAAAAACTTAAACAATTTTTTTTTTAAATATTCGATTTCCAAAAACGTTTTTGTTTTAATTAATTTTTTTTTAAAGCTTCTAGGAAGACTTAATTAACGTTCTAATAGGATACAAAACCCTTCTTTCTTTTTTTTTAGTTGTAGATTCGTCTCTTTGGTTGAAATGTTTTTTGGTTAAAATATGAACTATTATATTTTTGATTGTGAATTTTCTTTTTAATTTGACTTAAAAATTCAACTATTTGGTTGAAAGTTAACTTTTTTTGTTAAAAATTCAACTGTTTTCTAAAGAATTCGTTGTTTTTGGCTTGAAAATTCAACAATTTGGTTGCAATATCTATGCGTCACATTTTATATTGAAAATTCATCTTTTTTATTAGAAATTCAATTAATTTCTTGAAAGTTGAACTACTTTCTTAAAAATGCATTTTTTCGGGTGTAGATTCATTATTTTAGTTGAAATTTCATCTCTAAGGTTGAAATATCAACTATTAAATTTTCGTTGAGAATTCATCTTTTTAGATGAAAATTTTTATTATTGGGTGGAAAAGTTCATCGCCTTTTTGAAGATTAAACTATTTTGTTGAAAATTGTACTATTTTTGTAGAAGATTGTACTATTTGATAGAAAATTTAGTTGAATAATTCATGTTGAGTATTCATATTTTCGTAATTAAAATTTAAAAAACGGGTTTGCAGAAAATTCGTATTTTTGTCTTGAAAATTCAACAATTTGGCCGATTTTTTTTCCTTTATGACTAAAAAATCATTCTGGGTAGTAAAGTTATTTTTTTGGTTAAAAATTTTAGTTTTAAAAATTAAAAATGATCTTTTTTGTTTTGAGCTTTTGTTTTATTCTTGACCAAAAAAAAATGGTTTTCAGTTGAAAATTGAACTATTTTGTTAAAAATTTGTCTTTTTGATTTGAAAATTGATCTGATTTTGTATAAATTTATGCCTTTCTGGTTAAAAATGCAATTGATTGCTTAAAAATTAATCTCTTTTGGTTTAGGATTCAACTATTTTATTAAAAACTTATCTTTTTTGCATAAATACATCTGTTTTTAATGCAAAATTAAAATCTTTTTTTGTTTAAAGTTTTATTATTGTAATGAAAAGTTAATTAGTTTTTTGAAAATTCTATTTTTTTTAAAGAAAATTGAAATATTTGGTTAAAAATATAACTTATTTGTAGAAAATTCGTATTTTTGGTTACATTTTTTTTCATTATCGCCTAATAATAATTCTTTGTAGATTGAAGATGTATCTCTTTGGTTGAAAATTAAAAATATTTGGTTAAAAATTAGTTTTCTGAAATTTAAAATTAATTTTTTCTTCAAAAACTCATAATTTCAGGTTGAATATTAAATTCTGTTGTAGAAAATTCGTCTTTTGGCTTGAAAATTTGACCATCTAATAAGAAATTCATCCATTTGGTTGCAAATTTAACTAATTTGTGGAAAATTCCTCTTTCTTTGTTTCAAAATTAAAAAATTTGATTGAAATTTTGTTTCGTGACTAAAAAATATTTCTGGGCCAAAGATACATCTCTTGTGTTAGAAATTTAAATACTTTGTTCAAAATTCCTTTATTTTTATAAATTTAAAATTTGATTTTTGTTGAAAGATTAATGAGTTCGAGTCGAAAATTCAAATCTTTTTGGCAGAAAATTCAACCATTCGGTTAAAAATTTAACTGTTTTGTAGAAAATTCGTCTTTTTGGCTTGAAAAATCGACAAGTTGATTTGATTTCAACCATTCGGTTAAAAATTTAACTATTTTGTAGAAAATTCGTCTTTTTGGCTTGAAAAATCGACAATTTGGTCGACCTTTTTTTCGTGACTGAAAAAAAAAAAAAAAAAAAAAAAAATTTTTTTGAAAATTAATTTTCTCAAATTGAAAATTAACTTTTTTGTTAAAAAATTCAAATTTAGGGTTGAAATTTAAACTGTGCAACAATTCTACTACTGAAAATTTTTGCTGAAACCAATAACGTAAAAGTTTCTACATTTCAAAAATTTGTATAACTTTTTGATAATATTTTTTTCAGTTTGTTGTAAAAAACTACAAAGTATGATAATTATCATGGTAGTTATAAACCAAACATTAAAAACTAAACAATTTTAACCTGAATTCTTTGTGTTAAATTTAAACTTTGAATGTTACGATTTTGATTGTTCTATTTGCCAAATTTTTAATACGTAAGTGAAATTATTGAATTTTTGTGCATGAATAACAATTGAACAATTAACAATTTGGAAAAAATTTGAGTTAGTTCAAAAAATATGTACAAGTTTTGAGAAGATCCAAACTTAATTTATAACTGGAAATGATTTGGAAAAATAAAAAAGAAAATGTAGATTTTTGAAGATTTCGGAATAAAATTTTAAAGCTTTTTAAGGATCTTTAATGGCTTTAAGAGAATAAAAAAAATTCTTAAGCTTCCTAGGAAACTTTGAAACGACTTTTTATTTTGAAAAATTAATTTTAGGAGAATATATAAAATAATTAAAAACATTTTTTAAATTAATACATGACAATTTATAAATGATTAATTTATATAATATTCGAGTTAGTTTAAAATAAATTTAGAAGTTTTGAAATGATTCTAAAATAATTTAAAACGTGAAAAGATTCCAAACCATTTAAACGGCAATGTAGATTTTGGAAGATTTCGAACAAAATATCTATATGCTTTTCAATGATTTTAAAAGGTTTCAAATGAATAAACAATTTGTATGAAAATTTCTAGAAAAAGTAACTATAATTTTTTTTCTGAAAAATTAATTTTGAAAGAATATTTAATAAGATTTACAAAATTTTCAAAAAAGAATCTGGATGATTTTAAGGTCGTTTTTTTACCTTTGCAGGATTTTCAATTAATTATAGAAAAAATTTGATTTTCAAGATAATAAATATATTATTAGATTTCTGGAAAATTTGTTAATGATTTTTCAAAAACGAATTTGTTTAAATCTTTCAATTGTACAATGTATAATAGTTAAAATCTTTCAGTTGAACGGCATTTAATTTAAAAAATTTCAATTGGAAAGTGTTAAAAGCTTCCATTTTATACACGTAAATTATTGAGCGTTTGAATTAACGTTTTTTTAAACTTTAATTGTCAAAGTTTAAAATTCAAAAGTATTTATTTCACTTTGAGTTTCTTAATTTGCGGTTCAATTTTTATAACTTCAAGTGAAAACATTTTTATCTTCAAGAGTTCGAATCTTTTAATTTCAATTACTGTCATCAGTTCTTTCTCAATTGTTTCAATTTTTATTTGCAGTCAAAAAGTTAAAAAAAAAGAAAAACCTCACACTTTAGGTTTTTTGTTGTTTAATAACGATTGTTCATTATTGCCATTTAATATTTTACAATTCCTTTAAAGTTCAAACGTAGGAGCTTTTTTTGTAATATTAATCATGTATTCATCTTAATTCAAAATTATCTCATTGCAATATTCTAAATATTTGTCATCCTAGGTAAAAAAAAACAACTTTTTGGCTGCAAAACATGTAAAGTTCCTGTAGATTCTTGTTGTTGTAAATTCGTTTAGAATATTTAAACTACAATAAAATACTACAATGTACAACAAAATACAAAAAAGTACATAATTTCTAGGTGGCGAAATTGAGCTAAAACAGCTAGATATTTAGATAACACAGCTATATTTTTTTAGAAGACGAAATCTAGCTAAATGTCTAGCTGGGACAGCTAAACCATTTTTTTCAGTGAAGTTGTACTTTCCTGTAATTTTAGTTGTAATTTATTGTATTTATTTGTAGATTCCTGTAAAAATAGTTTTAGTTTTCCCTACATTTTTTGTAAAATTTTTTCCATCAGGGTTGGTTAAAAGTTAAACTAATTGTTAGGAAAACCATGTATTTTGATGAAAATTTATCTTTGTATTGATTCGGGAAGAGACAAAGTCGTTATCAGTTATTTCGATCATTCGGTATTAAGTACTGGAACGAATTCATTTCAACCACGTTGGCGTTTCGAGCGATGTGGTGGATGATTTATCATTCATGTAGCCATTTTTTAATACTCCATCGCAGGGTGTAAACGCGGGCGTTGGATGGCATTGGTAACATTTGCGAAATCAAATGCATGCCAGGCTTGATATTAATTTCCTGCGGTTGTCCCTTCTCCCGCCTATCCCAAAAATGAGTCGAATAGTCAGGCATCCTATGCTGCTCAGGAAGGACCGATGTGTGATGTTTGTGGATAAATCCTCGATTCCTCGTGCCCTGGCTCCTCTCGCGTCTCGCTAAATAATAAATACGAGAGGGTTCTCCGGGGATACCCCCAGGGTGCCATTAGCGGGGTACGGTGGAGGTCTTCACCCTCTCACCCCCTTTGTACTACCCTCACCAACTTCCTTTGGCTCCTTCACCCCTACACCCACCACCCACAACCCGGAACGCCTAATACACTTAGAGACCAGCCAAGGCGCTACGCGAGACATGTCTATGGGAAAAAGACTGGGAAACAACCCCCCTCCCACCCCCAGCCCACGGCCAAGTCGCTTTATGGAGACAGTTCTCTATTCTTCGACTCTCCTTGGACCTGCTTTCACCTTAAATCAAGGCCTTCTCCATAATTCTAGCTTCACTGTGAATAATTACTCTGCAAAGAAGGCTGTCACAATTATAATTAGCGTTGAAGCGAGCTGATTCAAATGGTATAAAAACTACGGTTTTTGAAATCTATAAAATAGTCGACAATGATCTACGGTGGTTTTAACGTGAAGAATATAAAAGGGAACTTGTGGGTGATTTTGAAACCAATCTATTTAGACAGGGTGTCTACTCAAATCCTGGAAAAAAATTCGCTGATAATTCAAGGTTTTTCTAAGTTTCTTGAGTTTTTCCCACTAACTAAATCTAAATTAGTAGAAAAATACTAATTGCTCGTAGTTTTCTACTAATTTAAATAGTGCTGATTCGTTTACTAGTAATTAGTAAAACTCTACTATTTCAATGAGTAAGAATAACTGACTAAATGAATTAGTAACTATATCTACTAAAGGAATTGGCAATGCTTCTACTAAATGAAATGTTAAATGTATTGCTGGTTACTATTTTAAACGGTAGTTTCCAGTAAATTACAAAAATTATTGTACAATGAAGAGAATTTTTTTAAAATACATTAATCTATGAATTTAAATAATAATTTAAAGAAATTTGCATTTTATCTTTTTATACTTAAAACTCAGTGCATATTTAGGTCAAATTAATGTGGGTCCTGTATTAAATTCAATTTGAACGGTTTCAAATTCCTAAAGTTCACAGTAAAAATATTCCATTTTAAACAAGACAGGTAAATTTTTAACCATATAGTTAAATTTGGAACCAAAAAGATTAAATTTCTGCCAAAAGTACGCATTTTTAACCAAATATTAAGTTTCAACCAAGTAGTTTTCATCTTCAATCTAAAAGATGAAATTTCAACTAAAATGATAAATAATTAACTGGCACACTTAAATTTCCAACTAAAAAGATAAAGTTTCAAACAAGAAGGTTAA
>CAKNWT010332814.1:15200-40187 GCA_932066315.1 Andricus coriarius
CACCCTAAAGGCGTCACGTACTTTATAAACGATCCCTCAGTGATTTAAGGCGACGGGACAAAGTTACAGCAACATATTATGGATTCATTTTTTCATCTTTTTAAGTACAAACAATTTTTTCGTATTTTTAATTAACTGAAAGATCTATAGATTAGAGTTTGATTCAATGAAAAATAACATATTATTTAATTATGAATTATTTTTTATTAAAATAGACTATATGTCTAGAAACTATTCGATCCGAGCGCTACATCCCAGTCTAGCCACTAGACAGTCAGTCTGTGGGCGTCAATGTCAACTCAAGGCGACTGTACAGAAACAGAACGCCACGAAATTTTTCCACGCGGCGGGAATGACCGTGAGTAGGTGGATGTAATCTATCTGAAGAAATAGAATTGTTCAGTCCTGGCATTATGGAAAATATGTAAAAGTGAAGGTTAGAAGGGGATGCCCACTCCGTGGAGTTCTGTCCTCAACCCAATGGGCTCTCATTACACAGGCCGAAAAAAATTTGAATCCAAAGATTGGAGCGATTTTCTTTTCTTATAACTCCTTACGCCACCGTTTCCTACTCCTTTTTACCTTTTAATTCCACTTTCGATCATCTCGAACCGATTCTTTTGCTACGAGATATGGTATATTAAACATTTCAGTTTCACACTGAAAAACTAGCAAAGATCCCCCAATTTGAATTTTGCAAACCTGAGCTCAAATTCGGATTCAGCAAACTTAAAAAGCTTTCGACGCCAAACCCTTTATCAATCGAATAGAACAATTTTATTTGCTTTCTTCGCCTTCATCTCGGAAAAAACGAATCGTTTCGAGATGATCCAAAATGGAAATGAAAGGTAAAGAAGGAGTACTAAACGCTGCCATAAGCAGTTTTAAGAAGAAAAAAATCGCTGCTCGTGCTATATTGTTTCAAATATGTCTGAAAATAGCCATTTCTCACTTTTAGGTTAGGATATCTCACCATCAAAATCCTTCGGGGTCACCTGGTCTAGTCTTTGGGTACAAAAAAGTGTTTATTTTTGACGGTCTGTGTTACTAATAATCTGCTATTCCGGCAATCCAGCTTCCGCCTATACGGCGGAAGCTGGCCTCATGGATAAACACGAGGGCATAGTGCAATGCATCAACCATTGACCGCAGTGCTTTGAGATTTCAACGGGACTTCACGTTAGAGGCCAATATGCGTTCGACATATTGGCCTATAATCATCTTAAGTCTGAGAGAAAAATGGGCCTCCTCATTTTTTTATGTAGTTCCTTTCTTCTGTAATGATTTTAAGAGATCCAACGTGCATCCTGAGGCGACTGATGTCACCTTCAATGCACTCGGCCGCAGTGTAAGGACAACAGCGGTAAAAGATGAACTTTAAACTACATAATGCTCCTAATTTTGTGCCTACTACAAATTCGTCAATTCTGGGCATCGCAGATCACACAAACAGATCGCATATTTCAATAGCAAGCGAGACTATCTACTTTACCACTCCAGATGTGAAGAAGATAAGAATTACACGCCTCTGAATCTCGCTGTGCCAAATGATAAATGATACTGAGGCATCCACCCTCTGTAGCTAGGGCGAACTCTTTCCTGAAACGGAAGGATTTGTCGTAATCCCAATGAATCCATCAATCACATCATTCATGACTGTAAGAAGATAGCTTATAACGAGTATACTCATGGACACAATGATGTGATTTGAACATGAATCTAATGTAGAAATATATACTCTTTTACAGGTACGTCCCAGCGGCTGTCGTCAAAAACGAGAATTGCCGTCTGTACTGGGAACGAACTATTCTTACGGACCACACTGTTGTTCACAATAAGCCGGCCATTGTTTTGTTTGGTAAGCGGTCACAACGCGTCAAAATTATCGACGTAGCATTTTCACTCGACAGAAACATCCAGAAGAACATCAGAAGACAGAACATCAGAAGTATAGCCCGATAGGGCTATAAATCATGAGGGGGTGAAAACTGCAAAAGGTTACAATTAATCTTCTCGTGATTACAGCTATAGGTAACGTCCACGCGAGGCTACACAATCTCCTGTAGAGCACAGGATTTTAATGAGATGCTAGCTGCAGTCCAAAAAGCAGTTTTACTGAACACATGTCGCATAGTTCGAAACTTTTTGGACTATCAAGTACAAAACGGCTATCTGTCTTTTGGACTGCTATGGAAGACCATTCCCATAATAACCCTCCATTTTATATTTTTAATTTTACGAAAATTTTGTGCTTTCATTGTTTGACCATACTTAGAATCTATCACGTGTTTTGTGCTTGTGGGGTATGCATTTCTAATATCTTTTTTCTATTTATTTTATTCTCTGACTGACGACTGTACTTGACTTTGTCTGTACAGTGGCCTTGACGATACACACTGGGACAGCCCCATGTAGAAACGTTCTTACCAAAATTGGCCTGTAAACAACTTAAGTCTGAAGTTTTTTTTTAATAATCTTATCCACCGAAGGCGTTCTCGCGTTGGCGCACAGTGGTCTGGAATAGGAAGTTACTGTTCTTAATCGACCACAGGTCGTATTTCCTGACCGCTTTAAAAGTTTTTTTTTAGAAATGCTTAGCATTAAATTTTTAAGAGAATTTTGGTTTGCGATTTTTAAATTTTTGTCACAGAGGAACAATATATAAACAAATAAAGTGACAAAATTGGCCACTTCAGCTGGAATTATTGCACCTGCACTCATAGAGCAGAAATATATCTAATAATATTTACCTAAATTATTATAAACACTTTTTATACAAAAATTCTTACTAGTATTTTTCATAAGTCATAATTTATAACGAAAAATTAGCATAAGTTACTTTATAAATATTTTTATAAACAAATTCTCAATAAATCAGTTTTTCTCATAACTAAATTGATTTTTCTGACCAAAAGTGATTCACATATAGATAATTAATTACAATTTTTTTTAAACCTCCCAAATGGCCGTTTTCTCGCAGAAAACATTATTTTTACTTAAATTATTAATGGGATGATATTTCTTACGACGATTAACCAACGAAGTTGATTAAAAAATAATGTATGTGATTGTTATAAACATTTTTTTAAACAACTAATATTTATCATTTTTACATACATAAGAAGCGTTTTTTTCACTGAAATTATCTGACAATAAACTAACACTGATTCAAAAACAGGATATGAGACACTAAATAATCATTCCTATTAGAAAATGTCACAATCTGCGTTTGATTGTAGAAAAAAGTATTTTTTCTTTAATCATTTTTGTGATACACTTAATTGTGATATTGAACCAACTAAATCGATTAGCAGTTTATATATCTGTTTGTTATAAATAATTTTGTAGACAAAAACTATATGCTTATCATTTTCACACAGAAAGAAGACCAGCAAAGTGCAGTAACAATCAATATTTATAACAATAAGATTATTATAAAAAACTTTGAATAAATGAATTAAAATTTAGCTCTCGAATCAATTTTAGATTCGAATTATTGTTCGATTAATCTCTGATTTCTTGGTCAAGTTCAACTTTTTATCACTCAGGCGTCAATGATGCACTGAAAAGATCTGAGGACTCAAAGAGTTTGTGAATTAGGTCGTGAATGGTATGCAATCGATAAATTTTTCATGTGTTGAATTGTCGAATGTACTTGATATCCTTGTTCCGGGTCACAGAAACTTCTTCGGAATACATGCCTTCTTTTGTATGTAGAAATTATCAATCTTAGTTTTTGTTTGAAAAAATGTTTATAACAATCACATAAACTATTTTTTAATCAACTTCACTGGTGAATCATCGCAAGAAATATCACTTTTGGTCAGAAAAATCAATTTAGTTATGAGAAAAACTCATTTATTCAGAATTTGTTTATAAAAATGTTTACAAAGCAGTAAATTATAACTTATGTTAGTTTTTCGTTATAAATTATGACTCTTATGAAAAATCTTAGCAAATAGCGTGAAATAATTTTTTCTATAAGAAAAAAAACAAAACAAAAGAATTTATTTACAAAAATTGTTAATCATCTTTTTTTTCGAAATTGTTGATGTACGTTGTTGGCTTTAGGGTCAGGTGAATTGGTTTTGTTAAATCTTATAAGAATTTGTAACAAATATTTGTCATGATAAAGAGATTATTTTCTCTGGAGGAGAAAAGCAAGATTTTAAAGTCAATGTTCACTGAAAACTGAGTGGAAAAACTTCAGATTATCTGAATTTCACAATCACCAAATTACAGTTATTGATGCTTTAACCGCTCAATCTTGCGAGCCGTGCAACTTTGTTGCTTTCTTTGTTTACATATTGTTTCTCTGTGGTAAAAATTAAAAATAGCAAACCAAAATTCTCTTTAATATTGACTGCTGAGCATTTCTAAAAAAAAACTTTAAAAATCGGCCATGAAACACGGCCTGTGGGCGATTATGAACAGTAAATTCCTATGTCAGACCACTGTGTGGCGTCGCGGTGGGGCTTGAGCTTTTTTCTCATGACTGACGGCTATATTAGCGGTAGCTTTACAACTGACAGGGTTTCCCATGCCAGACAGGCAGATAAGGGATGGTGGTGTGGTGGTGATAATAAGCTGCAAGATAGCAGGCAGATCGAACAAATCAAAAAGCTGACAGCAAGAAAATCTGCAACATCTGGAATACAACTATGAAAAATGAATTTACGCGTCTCTATTATGAACATGCGATGTTTGAAACTAGGCGTGAAAAGGGATATCATTTTAGGACGAAGTTTTGCTGTAAAGTATTCTCTTATACAAAAAGTTACAGTAAGAGATTTTATCGCCAGGGTTAAGGATATCAGGAAAAATCTGCTTATGTCAGAAGATCGAGTAATGAAGATTAAATTCCAGGTTGATTCAGCGGGAAAAAACATCGATAATGAACATCAGTTGGAGGAATCTGCACCAGACGATCAAGCAGCGACCAACACATCCTCCAAAAGCAGATGGCCTGATTCAAACAGAAGCCGAGATTCAGCAACAAAGAAGGCGATTGAAATAGGCCTTTTTTGGCAGAGAAAAGTGGGTAAAGTGTCTAGCCATTAGAATTAAGGACCATAATCTAGAAGACCGAAAACGCCTAATATCTGTTGAGGGATCGCTTCCGGTTGTTGAAATAGCTACCATAAAAATGGAAGTGGAACAGCAGCCTCTTATGGATGAACTCCCTCTGGAAAGTATGGATACGTTACAGGTGCAAGCTCTTATGTACTGTGCATCTGTGGCAGTTGTTATAACTATGGGCCGTAGAATTGGCCTAAAAATAAACTTTTTGTCCTAATTAGAGACTGAGATCCACCATGGACAAGCAGGTTGGATATGGATGTCAGGAAAATATGGAGCAAATTAAGTAAATTAAATCAATAGAAGAAGCGAAACAGAACCAGAAAGCTGATACACCACGTGATTAATATCATCCGCTACTTGACACCTTGACCCATTGTCACATTGAGGCATTAACACCAGTAATATTGGATTAGATGATAAGACTTCCAGCGACCGTGACTTCATATTTTTACTTTAACGTTGAACCCATTGAGCAAAACATTAATTATCATGTCTCATGCGTTTAAAATAGATGATATCGCGGATGGTCATCAACTGGCCCATTTTTTGTACATGGATGATTTGAAGCTATACGCTAGTTCAAACCAGAAACTGCGGCAAGTGATCCATGTCGCGAAGCAGTTTTCCAATGATATTCACATGGAGTTCGGACTAGATAAATGCAGAACAATGCATTTAATACAAGACTCACAGAAGTTTGCCTATTGAAAGGCTTGTTCTACCATTGAGGGGGTAGAGCGTTGTAGATGTTAAGCAACTGTTTAAATCACAAGTCATACAGTTGCGAGACTATTTTAATAGCAAGCGAGATGTTACGCTTTACAACACTATCTGTGAAGAAGATATCACTTACATGCTCTTGAATTTGTCCTCAGAGGAGGCATCAGAACGGGCGTCGCAAAAAAGGGGTTACATCAAGGCGTGGTTGACAGGTGCCGATTGTGTGGAGTTGTCAACGATGGATGCTTTTCTATAGATACATTGCAGTGCCTGTTTTACAAAAAGAAGACTACCTTTTATACTGAAGCATTGAAGCATGAATTTGATTGACCATAAAGAAGAGACAATATGGAGAAGTGTGAAACGTGCCACTCCATTTCCTCATAAGAATAACGTGGGGAAAACTCCAACATCTACACAAATGAAACAGGGACCTCTTAAAGTCACTTCCCCCTCTACCATTCCCATGTTATTCTTATAGGGAAATAGAGGGGTCTGGCTGCAACATATAATATTGTCCGATCAAAAAGAAAAATACGCTTTCACCTTTCTTAGGAAGTTACCAAAATAATATATTCTCCCAAGCGAAATTCGAACATTGCCATTATTGCAACTATCCTAGTGGAAATCCCTGTTATAATGAGTCTCCTCAAGTCCTCCATGAGGAAGCATCTACTTCAAATATGATAAACAGCCTAAGAAAATAAAAGATTAAGATTCAATGCTACGTAACATTTCTAATTTGAAAATCTCATTCATTCTCTGTATGTGCGTTCTGTGTGTATTTATTTTTTTATATTAATTCATGTTTCTGGTCGACTTCTAACCTCTAATAGTATTGATTGCTTGTATACAACTTTTTAAAATAATTAAAAATCAAGTGCTATTTTTTAAAATATGAGTAGATATCATTCGTGTCTCCTGTCATTCGTGTCTGTCATAATATTGAAAATATTATTGATTTAGGAACCTTTGGCAATTATTCTTAATCCCACATTTATTTTGTTTAAAAAGTGGTTTTTTCAGACCCATATCTCCATTTTGCCTCTGGCGCAGGCGCCTTAACTGATTATGTTAACACCAGCGTTACACCTTAATTTCGCTCAAATGGTTAAGAAACATTAGACTTGGTATGCTGGGTGTTTTTTTAACTTGAGACATCGAAATATCTAAAAAAAAAAACGCATCCTATTAAAAAATATCCATAATAAAAACTTTTTTTTTCGAGGGGGAAAAGCGACTTTGAACAAATTTACCCCACCCCACCCCCCAAGAGGCATGGGGGGGGGGGTACAATTGTAATTTCAATTGCGAACCCAAATTTTTTATCAGATTCAGATTCTCCTTTATGAAATGCGTAAGTGGTGGGGTAAATATGGCCAAAGTCGCTTTTCCCACTCAAAAATAAAAAGTTTTTATCACGGATATTTTATTCATAGGATGCGTATTTTTTCAGATATTTCAATGTCTCAAGTTGAAAAAAAAACAGTATGTGTTCTTTGTGACTTCAAAAAAATGTTAAGATAAGGTCTCATATTTATTCATTTTTTTTAATGGGCACATTATTTCCAAAGAATACAATATTTTTCTGAATATTTCAGACATCTATAATCTTATTTTTGATTCTGATGGGAGATTTATAATGGTTTCGGCATCTGAAAAAAAGTGAAGTTCCGCGAAAAATAGCACCTAACGGAGACGGTGAAAATCAAGTATTCGGTAAGTGAGATGTTCTTATGTCCAGACAGGTTTAGGGCCATTCAAGTATTACGTAATGCAGTCGATGTTACGTAACGCTCCCTGTATGACCTTAAAACCCATATATTCTTCTTAATCTGGGTTTTTTTCTGAAGTTTTTTCCCAACAATTCTGGACAAAAAGCTCACAAAGAAACAAATACAATTTGGAGAGAAGCAAAGTCAAACTATTCAGATGAAGTGTCTTTTAACAATTACATAAATGAAAGA
Source organism: Andricus coriarius (assembly GCA_932066315.1). Lineage (NCBI taxonomy): Eukaryota > Metazoa > Arthropoda > Insecta > Hymenoptera > Cynipidae > Andricus > Andricus coriarius. The sequence continues at coordinate 22,970 of CAKNWT010332814.1, forward strand.
AAAAGATAATTTGAGATGGATTTGAGATAGAGAACTTAAAGTTGTATTTCATTGATTGCAATTAGGCCGATACCTTCAGATTATAATCTTGCAACATTATCAGAGATCTGGAAATTGGATAAAATCGACCTTTAACTGTTGAAAACCTACATTTCCAAGATTTTTTAATACCTTTCGAATTTTTTCTTTGAGAGATATACGATTAAAATAATACTGACGGAATTAATCAATTTCATGAAATACCAAAGGGTTTTGGCGTGTGACAAATGTCTTCGTAAATTTACTTATAAAATTGTCTTCTGTAATTCTAAAAAAATATTGAATAAATTAGTAAATGTGTCATTCTATTTTATTTCGTACTTTAAAGAAATCTTTACACTTAAGTATTGTAATAGTCCTGCCATCGTGATGAAAAAAGTTATTACCTAGTTTTTCCAGCAAGATTTTTTTTTTAATTTCCATAAGGAAACGTAAGTTTATTGTCATGATTTCAGTTCATGAATAATAATTTAGCACTGAAAGAACGACTTCAACTTCAAATCAGAACGTACCAGAAAAAGGAGAGAAAAAAGTTGTATCTTCAGAAAATGATGTTCCGTCAATTGAAGATAAATCTCAAGAAAGTAGCTCTGCAGAAACTTCAGAAATACGAATAGAAGACGAAACAATGATTATTGCTGATGATAATCTTCAAGGAAAAGAAGACTCTACTTCAACAAAAGTAACAAAAAAGACAGAATACACAATCTCAAGATGCAGCTGAAAATGATTTAAAAGGATTTGAAGAATCAATTGAAAGGAGTAGAAATAGCATGGAGCAGTGGACTAAATGGCATTAATTTCCATGAATAAGTTATGACACTCGAAAAAAATATAGAAATAGTCCAGCAAAAACTTAAAAGACTGAAAGATAATGCAATACGTCAACAAAAATGTAGGAAAAATCGATCAATTCATTTAAAAGATATATCCTCCAAAGATAAAAGAACAACAAAGAAATGAAAAATCAGAAATAACCCTGGTAAACCGCAAAAAGAAATCGATCAGTCTGAATTACTCAAAACTATTCTCGAAATTGCCACGCTTTAAAAATCTGCGGATGAAAGACGAAGAACAGAAACAATAAGATCTTGTAGAACACTTGATGATTTACACAGAAGGCAAACGGCATGTTTCAACCGTTCCTGTCAAATTATGCAATTGCAGAGCCCAATCAGACCTGCATAAAACTCATCCTGATCAGAAATTTTGCACTTCAACTATCCGAGCATTAGAATCTCTTACTTCTCTTCTAGGCCCTTGGCAGGTTTTCTTCTTATCCCAAGATGACAAGGCAAGAGTGCCAGTAGGAACAAACGCTGTTAATAAACAATCTCCATTCTCAATGCATGTTCAATATCGAGTTCAACTACCGGATCACGACTGGCTTGTTGCTGATAAACACAAACTTATTTCTTCCGTTTACTCTGAAATATTTATCCATAAGGATATGATGGGTAATCCTCGAGCGGTTTCTTACTCAGGACCTCCGTACATCGCAATCAGAAGTGGAAAACAATCTTCTTCAACTGCAGAAACTCATGCTTATGATTTAGAAAGGATAATGCAGTTAGAGATTTTCAACGAGTTAGCTCTGAATGAATGTGTTCCTAAGCCAATAATAATAATTTCTTCTGACGGAAATCCTGATGAGGATCCCAGATATCGAAAAGTGATATCTTTCGCTATTAAACATTTTAAGATGTTTGATTTAGACGCTCTATTTATTGTAACCAATGCACATGGTCACAGTGCATACAACAGGGTGGAGAGAAGAATGGCACCATTGAGTCATCAATTATCGGGTTTGATTAAACCTCATGATTCACTCGGAAAAAATTTGGATGAACAAGGAAGGACAATAGACGACACCTTGGAACTTTAAAATTTCAAACGTGCAGGAGAAATACTGGCTGAAGTGTGAAATACAATAATTACACAGCTCCACACAAAAAATCGAGAAGAGTACCCGTGGAGTCTGACTATGTCTATCATATGTTTTCGGGGTCGCTGAATCTAAATTCGGGGTCCGTTTGGCTCCATCACGTCAGATTTCGTCCATAACCTCCAAAAGCATAACAATCGCTGATGTAAGGTGAAACATCATTCGTACCTATGAAAGGTGGTCATATCCTATGTTTTCGAGGTCGCGTAGTACGAATCCGGAGTCGTTATGGTTCTATGACGTCATGCTTCGCCCCTAACCTCAAATAAAAACGGTGAATTGGTAAGTTTATGTAAAACATATATTTTTTCAATGCAAAGTAGTCATATCCTATGTTTTCGAGGTCTCTGAGTACGAATTCGGAGTTGTGGTGGTGCATTAAAAAAATACATGTTTTACATAAAATTACCAATTCACCGTTTTTCTTTGAGGTTAGGGACGATGCGTGACGTCATAGAACCACAACCTCTCCGGATTCGTACTCAGCGACCTCGAAAACATAGGATATGACCACTTGGCATAGATACGAATGATGTTTCACTTTAAATCAGCGATTTTAATGTTTTTTGAGGTTATGGACGAAATCTGACGTGATGGAGCCACACGGACCCCGAATTTGGATTCAGCGACCCCGAAAACATATGATAGACATAGTCAGACTCCAGGGGTACTTTTGTCGATTTTTTGTGTGGAGCTGTGTTATTGATGAGAACGCTGTTCAAGCAGAATATATCGAACCTAAAACCACATCTAACCATCAACTTCAAGCAGACGAATCCGATGAATGGTACAGTAAACACGTCGGAGAATCTCAATATCTGCTTCAAATCTCGAAATGCGATGATATAAACTGCTGTCAACCAAGGAGAAGTGATCTGCGTGCTATATTACCTGATGGGTTCCTTCCACCGCCTTATCCTCTGAAACAATCATGTAGACTTACTGTTCCAAGCATTGAGGACAAAACTGCAAAGTTTTCTCCTCTTCAGACAAGATTGTCAGTGAAAATTCATCATAACTCTGAGGATTTCACTAAAATTCCATACAACTACTACTGTCCTTCGATTAAGTCACGTTTGAAAGGCAAGTTTGAGTGTGCAAAGATTGTTTTCTGTACTTTGGATCGAACAAAGTTTTGCGACTGCATAGACAGAAATCACATTGAAAGAAAGCCTACTTAAACCTGTTTTACTACGTCCTAAACGTATAGCTGCTCAACGAGCTAATGAACGGTTGTGCATATTACGTGAAGTGTGGTTCGGAAGACGCTGAATGGCTCGAAAAAGATTATATTAATTTTTGTGAACAAAAATGAAATAGATTCCACTATTTCGATGGACGTCTGTAAGGTACAGATTATTGAATCCCTCTCAGATTGGACGGAGAATCCATGGGTTCCAGACTCTTCCCTTTCAGGGGGGTCTAAAATCGCCAAAAAGTGCGTTACGTAATACTTGAACCGCCTCTTTCGGACAGAGAGCGGTGAGATATGGTAGTAAGTGGAGGGGCTGGATTTCTCGGTTACTCAGCGCACCATGAAATGGGCGATTCACGCCTATTTCGATTCATCCCTGTTCTCGCTGAACGTTAGACATTTAAAAGTTGTAAATTAACAAAATGGCGACCCTTAAATTGTGCGCTTATAAAATCACGAAATTAAAACCAAGCTTAAATTCGAACTTTTAATATATAGTATTAATTTATGACGACTCAAATGAGAAAAAATTGAAAATATTTAAATTCACAACATTGTCAGCAAATTTTTTTTTACAAAAGTTGTTCACAAAGTACTAATTGGATACCGCAGTATTTTTTAATTCATAATGCTCTAAATGTCAGGAGAGTTGTTCAGAAAATCAAAAAATTTGGCACATCAGGCTCTCAAAAAAGCGCCCGGTGGTCGGGGCCGCGGTTTTCAGAAAGCGCCCGCTTGGTTGAGCCACGTCACTAGGGCTTAGCTCTAGGCGCTTACAGAATTTAGAGCTAGCGGTAGAGGGCTCCACTTCAGTTGCGGACTATGGTTATGGTCGTAAAACCTTTAAATTGCGGAACATGGTCACTTTAGACCTGGGTAGTTGTGTTCCGATCTCCCTTACCTACCCGTGTTTCGAACTTCGGACAACCGAGAAGGGGGGGGGGGGGGGTTTCTCAATCGGTACGAAAGGCGTGCTTCAGTACGGAAAATTACTGCATGAAAATTTATAAATCACTCTGGCTACCCTCTTACTTATTAATAAAAAAGATGAATTCCTATGCTACTGCGTTTGCTCACTTAGCTTCAGAATTTAAGAAGTTGGAATCCATTTGTCTATACATAGTATTTAGTAATTACATTACTATGGACAGTTGTAGATTTCATTTATTAGAAGATGGCGGATAAAAATTCAAAATCTCGGATTGATTAATGAATACAAAGATGAAACATCAGAAATAGTTTCTTTTTTAAAAAACTTGTTTAGTCTTGCTTTTTTAACCCTTAAATGACACACCTCCAAATAATCACGTAGATGACACATGGGGGCCGTTGGACCCCATTTGTTAATGGCGAAAAAAATCAATGAAAAACACCATTTATCGAGTTTTCATGGAACCTTGAAAAAGGTCTGGGGTCTTTTGGACCCCCGGCGTCATTAAAGGGTTAAATCCGAATGATGTAGTAAAATGTTACAATGGAGACCTCAAGGATATCCAACTATTAGGCAGTATAATTCAACATTTTTGTGATTAGGTTTTTGAAACTTACATAAAAATGAAATGCATTAGAAAACAGAGACGAGAAATTTTAGAAAAAGGACCATCTCCTAATGATGTAATGTTAATATTAGTAGTCGGTTTCGTAACTAAATGAGAGTTCGTTCGTAAAGTTTTGCGCACATTTTTAGCAGTAAAGATTAGAGTTACTCCACTCATTCCACAAGCTCACGTCAGAAAATACAAAGGAAAGAGTTTATTCTATGGCATAAAAAACCTCCACTCCATGAGTGGAGGAAAAAGCCGAAAAATCAAATAGTGATCACAAAAGTATGTCAAAATTTACCTTATGAGAGAATGCATAAGTATTGGGATGACAATCAGTCCGCCACACCTCAATCCATACAGTGGCAAACACACATAATCCAACATGAGACTCGTTCAAATATTGGGATGACAACCAGTCCGCCATACATTAATCCACACAATGGCAGGCACACACAATCCAACATGAGACTCGTTCACGCTCGCAAAATGGAACCTCTCACCACAAAGGGTCAACTTGAACTGAACTTTGAAGAAAATTAATAATTATAAAGTGAAAACAAATTCCTGATCCAATTACATATAAAGTCGTGGAAAAAGGTTCCATCTACCTGCTCGGCGCTGACCTTCGAGCTACGCGCAGAGCTTACAGTTTTATTTCAGGTGCAGCCCCTTTCCCAAGAATGAATAAACTAAAGAGACAATAACTAAGTCAAACTCCCCACAATTTCAGATGACGGTAAAAAGCAGCCAAACAATTGTAGTTATATTACATAAAGTGAAATAAATATTATGGAAGCGGAAGAGAAATATGTTGCCAATCTTAGTACTAATTTCACTTGACGACAACTTTTTATTATTAACTTATTTAAAGTATTGACAAAAACATTTTCCTACGACGAAATAATTGTAGCTATTTTATAAACTTGACGACTTAATACTGATATTATAATAATGTTAAGAAAATACTGCCAGTCCTAAGCGTGGAAAGTGTGAATGTAAAATTTTGGGGAAATAGGGCTTAATTAAGTTAAAAAAGAGCCTTTTTGAATGTATTTAAAAAAAATACAGGTAATGTATTTTAAATTAGCTAATTACAGAATTGTAGTATATCATTTAAAAAACATTTTGTTAAATTTTCTGTGATAAATATCGAAAGCTAAGCCGTTGGCAGCCATTCTCCGGAGATGTCTCGAAAAAAAGATGTTTTGTGGTGGAGGTCGTTTCTCGACTCGATTACCTGAAATAAAAAAATCAAATTGTTTTTGTTATTTTATGAGTTTCCCCAGGTAACCCTGTCGAGCTTTTTTTACTGATTTTTTAAGTTTTGGTAAAACTAGAAAGCGAAAAACGCGATTCTCGCTTAAAAAGTCGGTCAAATTGTTATTGTAAAATAAAAAATAACAACAAATTAAAAAAAAACTCGACAGGGTCACCTCATGAATTATACAGAGAAGTAATGTACAAATTTTGGATAAGATCGGTACGGAGGATTTGAGATGACAGCCTCGACCGGCTTTGAAAACGTGAAGTGTGGAAAAATCGATTTAAAGTTTTAAACCGTAAAAAATCAGAATTTTTCTCTTTTTCTCGCTGTATACTTACACAGAATCTTTGATGCCTTTTTCTTTCTTCTCTGCTAAATTTTCTCGGCAATTTCACTCACAAACGTATACCACGTCAAAACTCTAACGAAAATCAGTCAAAATATTTGAAAACTGACACGGAACAAGCTAACGTACATACAGAAGTGCTCCGTAGAACGCGTCGTTCTCGACTGATCTTTAATACACTGAATCTTCATTAGTTTGGCTCCAAATGCTCTAAAAATTTAGTACAACTTTCTTCAAATGCTGTACATTCATAAAATGAAATAAGAAAAAAATGAATGAATGAAGGGGTAGAAGTCCCTGGCACAGGTGGAAGAGAGAGGCATTTAACGAAAAAGCGCTTGGTGAGAGTCTGCTGTAAAAACTTCCTTTAACACTAAACTACTTTATGGAAAAATTCTCCAACTCAAACTTTTTTCTAAAATATTATGTACCAGAAGTTTTGCAGGAAACATGAATGCCAAAAATTAATCTAATTGTATATTGTGGATGAAAGCTTACCAAAGAATTTGAAGTATATGAAAAGCCAAATACCAGCACTGGCAGCTATTAGTGTCATTCCAGCAATAGACTTCCATTCTCCTGTAGGAGCCTCCATTTCAGAAAATGTTTGACAGAAGCTTGCTCTATACAGTGCTTTTTTTTCCTGAATCGAAAGCTTTTTCCAATCTCCTTTCTCTTTCTCCCTTAAAACCTGCAAAAAATGTATTCTTTTACCAGCCATTTGAATGAAAAAATGATTACTTGGCAATGAATACTTCGAAATTTCAAATGGCGAATCCTCCAAGCAAAAACAAACCACAGAACCCATGTTGACACTGGATAAGACCCCTTGAGAACTCAGTAGATTCCCACGTGGACAACTGAACACCTATCCGGGTCAACTTGGGCCGTATATAATTGTGGAGTTTGACGAGTCCACAGATTTGTGCACTTTGCACTTTTAGTGAATGCCCCTGACATAATACATATCGGAAAGTTTTGCGAGTGGCACCGCGCAAGCGACGAAGCCCAGCTAGACTAAAAAGCTACTTCCACGAGAATACAAAAAGGCAGGGAGAAACGGTAATAAAGCCAACTGCTTATATGGACACTCGACTGACCACTCTGGGAAAGTATTGGTTCGAATTTTAAATATTTCAAGTATCAGTGCTAATTATAACGAAACATGGATAACGCTGGTCAAGCGTAAGCGCTATATGAACAAACGAGTTCTTCTTGTGGATCATATGCAATGACCAATCAATTAAAATTGATTCAACCCTACCGTGATAAGCTGTGGCAAAAAATCTCTTTGCATTTTTGTGATTAGGTTTTAAGGTCAAAAGCCAAAGTAAAATGCTAGTTATCATCCGATTGAGCAGAACTTGAAAAAGATGGTTGCTCTAAAAGCTTATCGGTTGAATGACAGCTCTAAAACTTCACCGTCTTCTAAATCCTCAAGTGGCCTTTATAATCAGTAGTCTCACAAATAGAATCCCTCTGTTAACTGTGTGAATTCTGAAAGACAAGAAACATCCTCGAACTCTTGCTATGCTTGTTAGGGTTCCCACTTTATTTCGTAATGTACACGATTGAAGAGGTTTCGTACTCCTCAACGGTTGGAGGATGTACAACGCTCAAGACCCAGTCTCGACTGCTTATATGACAATCATACCTCTAATTCGTGCCCATCTAATAGCAGATGCCTTATGTGCATAGAAAAGCATTGCACTTTCTTACATACATGGCCTCAAGGGAAATCTGCCTAAACAGTCATAACCGATTCGCTTGCAGACCAAACATCTTCTTCCGGTTCTGCTCAATCGGTAGACCACTTTGGTAGACCTTGAAACCTAATAACAATAATGTAAAGAGAAAACAACAAACGAATACGTCGTAATTCCATGTCGAATCATCTGAAGAATTTCATCCATTGTTAGTAATTTTGTTAAAAGTTCCAGTATTTAGGAGATATTAAAAATTAAAAATATTGCTCCTTTTTTTTACCTTGTATAACTTTGGTGATTTTAATCAAATGAGGATGTATTTTTTGAAATATTCAGAATGAGGCGTAGTTTTGAGAAAAAACAAATTTCAAAAACTTTTCGGATTTTTCAAAAACAAATTGTTAATCTGAATTTTTAAACAAAATTCATTTTTGATTTTCTTTAAATTTTTTTAGAGATAGCTTACAATGTGATATGAAAGCCCTGTAAATATAAAAAAAAGGATCTACCTTAATTTTCGAGAAATAATCAAAAACGTAGCCAAAACGATGCACACGATGTCAAAACCCATGTAAACAATAGACGAATATTATACTCGTATCAGAGTTCAGACTCTCTGGCACTGGGTACACCATGCCACGGCCTACGTTCTTAATTATTTCTCGAAAACTAAGACAGATCCCATTTTTATATCTACAGGGCTTTTTTTTGAATTTTTCAAAAATTATTTTAGGCGGTTTCTTTCAACACCTCTTAAACGAATATAGTCAGGTGGACGTTATCTACACAAACCTTTCAAAGGTCTTTCACGAGGTTGATCACCGTATTCTCATGAAGAAATTAACCAATCTTGATCTGCCACATAAACTCTTACATCTTCTGCAATCCTACTTAATAAATAGACCAAACATAGTGCAGGATGGTGGTCACTCCTCTCGTCCCTTTGCTCCCTCCTCTGGAGTTCCTCAAGGTTCCAATTTAGGTCCTCATCCTTATATAATTTATATTAATGACCTTTCGCCTAACTTAATCTGTTACCCTCTATTGTATGTTGATGATGTTAAGCTTTACATACCCATATCAAGCATATGATCTTGCGATGTGTTGCAAGAAAACATGAAAAATTTCAATTTTTGGTGTCGTGAGAACAATTTTACCTTAAACGTGACAAAATGTAAGACCATGACATTAACTAAGAAGAAGTCTATTTTGGAATATCAGTACATGATTGAGGGTGTTAACCTCGAGAGAGTTTTTGTGATTGAGGATTAGGGCGTGAATATTACGCCGAGTTCAAGTTTTGATACACACGTTGACAGGATTGTTCTCGGTGCAAGCAGGACTCTAGGATTTCTGATAAGATCATGCAAGAGGTTTAAAACTACGGGACGTATCAAGACACTATTTCAATCCCTGGTTATGTCTAAGTTGGAATATGCTTCTGTCACTTGGGCTCCTCATACCAAAAATTACTCTGATGCCATTGAAAGCTGCCATAAAAAATTATTGAAATTCATAGCCTGGAAGGAAGATGGCACATTTCCTCCTAGGGGATCAGAATATACATTGCTTAGATCTAGATTTGGTGTGTGGTCCTTGGAGGACAGGCGTATTTTTTCAACCATTTTATGCCTTTTCAAAATTGCACGTGGTTTAATTAACTATTATTCTATCTTACAGATGCTTTAACTCAATGCTCCGCAGTATGCCACTCGTCAGACTGAACTTTTTTACATTCCTTCAGCTCTAAACCGTCGTTCTCCCGTGTATCGTATGTGCACCTATGTAAATGAACTATATGCATATCCAGGCGCTGATCCGAACATTGATCTATTTTTTATGTCTATTGGCGAATTCATTATAACAACCTATCAATTTGTTAACCATCGTCAATAATATTATACAATCTTGGAGCGATGTAACGTTTCTCATACTTAGCAATGTATATGTTTGATATGTAAGTTTTGTAGCCCTATTATTGGTCATTCGACTGTTGGGCTTATGTTTTCCTAAATAAATACCTAAGCGAACATAAACTAAAGTTTTCATCAAATTACTAAGAATAAATGAAATTCTTCAAGTGATTTGACATGGAATTGCTCTAGTATTATAAATGATACACTTTGAAACTTTGAATGTTTATAATAAAAGTAGGTGTTTCGGGTTTCAATCGTCTACAAAACAAGATTCGTAGTTTTGTACACGATTGAAACCCGAAACACCTCCTTTTATCATAATGAATCATCGTGAAAGCATTAAATATATGATTAGAATGTTTAATTAATGTTTCAGACAATAATTAACTAGACTATATAGAAGTACTTGGAAGTATTTAGAAGCAATAACTCCGTTGCTGGTTTCGGTTCTCTACGTTACATTGAACGTAACGCTTTAGCTTGAAAGGGCTTTTTGACTTTGTTTTTCCTTAGGAACCTGCGCTTGCGTGCCATCCTAACCTAAAACTTTGCTAGGGATAATCCGTGCCGGACCTACAGCTATGAATTAGGAGGGAAGTGTTAACTGCTGTAAACTGTACATCTGCTAGTGTATGAGTCTGTATGTGAATTGGACTGAAGATTTGTTGTGTTCTGTTGTTTACTAACAGACTTAACTTAAAAATCCACTATTGGGTATTGTGTTGTAGTGAATCAGAATAATGCGGATCTAGGCCAGCATCTCCTGCGGAAGAATACCGTCAAGTTACCTTAAACCCGTACGAACTTCAGGATATTATCTGCCGTGCGCTTGACAGTCCCTTAGCCCCTGCTCTGAATAAGCATAGAGTTGAGATGAAACGTGATTTCAATCTTGGGCATGTATCAGTTAACAAACTTACGGAAAAAGTAGACAACATGGGAACAAAACTATAGAATTTTGATACTCGTGTTGATAGTATTCAGGATCGAGTTAAGGGCATGTGATACATAAACAATGATCGATTTTAGCAGTGTAAGGTTCCCCCGGCTTTTTTCCTACAATAATAAAGATTTTGCCTTAAAAATTTGGGGAATGATAGCGAACATGCTAACGGACGTCCCCGAACTCTTCTGTTGTGGAATAATTTTAAAAAATTTCATTTTGCTAAATTTGATTAATATGTGTGTATTTTAAGGTTATGTGTGTTACAATTCTCCCCGCAGCTTTACTTCCAAACTACACAATATTTTTGGTCGAAAACTTAGGACAAGTAATAAAACAAAGTAACTAATGTCCCGGAACTAAGCTTGTTTGTAGGCAATCCAAAAAATATATTTCATAAATAATTTAATTTATGCTCGTTAGGACGCCCTCTATGCCACTCGGTACAACAGATACCAACATTATCGGAATGACAGAGACTTGACAACCGATCCTAACCCCCAAATAGTGCATATACAGAAAAATTTTATTTAGCATAATATATTTTTTTGCTATTATCCCTTAAAAAAGGGTTCGGGGACGTCCGTTATTCTATTTTATAGCATCTCCGAATTCAGTTTTTACCAATTTTAAGTTTTGTGGACAAAACCCGGGGAACTGAACCCGATTGAAGTATCACATGCCCTTAACACTATTGAGATTACCATTCAATTTTTCGATGCAGGCCATTTAGTGGCATCATCAGCCGTTGCAGATACATGCGTCGATCTGTGCATACCAGAACATTCTAAGCGCGAAACACGCGAGAAAAACTTAATACTATTGATTTATCCTGAAATGCAAAATGTCTAAGGAACAGATCCTTTGAATTCTGATGTCTCAAAAAATTAAAGAATCGCTTAAGATAATTAACAGGATGCAAGTTTCCGGCCGCACGGTTGAATATTTTTGTCTAATTTTTTGCATACGTCATCTACATAATCATATATCAAAGCAAAAAGAGTCGGTTTTTCGATCAAATGTTTATATTTTGTTTAATAATCAAAAACGTCAGAACGATAGCATTTTCGCCGCGTTTTTTACCCTTGTCAAAAGCCAGGTTGCAGATACCCCGGAGCGAGTCGAATTAGCCGGAACGAATGACCCTTTCATTTTTATCAGATTACGGCCGGTTAGAAAAACTGACATTATGAAATCATGGATTAATTTAATTTTAATTAGCAGAATTAATTAATTTATATAATTATAAGAAAGTGAAAAAAAGATTCACGAAAATCGGTTAATATTTGCAGTAATAATGGAAATATTTATGTCATAAATGACTTCTGTACATACACACTGTTCCTTTTTTAGTAAATGGACGCAGCAGATTCAGAATACATAAAAATGTATCATTTTGAGGAGTTCAGTCGACCTGGAGCCTACAATATGCAACCGATTTGTTAAAAATATTTAATTTAACTAACATGTCGATGGGTGCAAATAAGACTATACGATCATTTGGTTGTGACATTAAAAAGACGTAGACGTTCAATTTTTATATTGTCCATACAATGTAAAAAATTAAAATCTACGTCTTTTCAATTTCAGCACCAAATGATGGAATAGTTTTACTTGCACCCATCGATGTATGGAAATTTCATACATGGAAACAGACCGGAAAGATAACAACTTTTTCTTAATCTGAATATTTGAAGGGTGGATTTCCGAAAAGATGCAAACACTATTTTTAAACCGTTTTAGGAGAACCAAAAACATTCTCTTGAATAAAATTTTTTAATAAGGTCAACATAAATTAATACGTACTTTGAAGTTATATATCAGTACTCCCCTTTTATAATAATTTTTAATTCACAAGTGAAGGGTTTCCAAGTATTTTTTGAATAACTTTGAATTGTTTAAACAATTGTTATTTGTTTTAACAATTTTTCCCTGTAAGTCGTAAAAATTATGATAAGTTATTTTCTGCAATTAATTACACGATTAACATATTTAGAGTAATATATTTTGTTCAGGATATTTAGTAATTTTTTAAACAATTGTCATTTGTTTAGACAATTTTTATTTGTTATAACAAGTTTTTTCCCCGGAAAATCGTAAAAAAAATATTCTTTTCTGCAATTAATGACACAATTAACGAATGCTACAAGTACTAATTTTTTGTTTAAGATTGTCACGTACGAACTAATTCAAATTTATTTTTGAATCCGTGAATAAAAAAGACCCGCAAACAAAAGCTGCCTAAAACGGTACGTTGGGGGGAGGCTTCCCCAAAACTGAAGGAAGGACGAGAGACCCGTCTTTCCTATATTTATTTTTATGTGGGTTGGTACCCTTACTCTCGGACTGAGAGTTGCTGTCCCGAAAAATTATGAGAGAAATTAGGGTTTCGAAATTTTGTCAACATTTAAATGAATTTGGTTCTCCAATATTTTATAATAAAACTGAGATTTATTTAAAGTAGAGAAATAGGGAACATTACAAACAATAGCGAGATTCAAATGATAGGGCACATCCTACAATTGGTAGAATGTGTCGACAGGTAGAGGAAAAGAAAAGTATCATAGAAAAAAAAACGATACAGCTCACCAATTTGTGTTCACTAAAACTACCGCCCGTCGGATAGAGAAAGGAAAAGTAAGTCCAGAAGTGATTTCCGAATAGTTTTTCTTCCCTTAATAGAGCGGGCGAAAACCTTCTATTTCCATGGGTTTTTAACCCAATCTAGTCCTTTATTAGGGTATTCGCGACACACACAAATAGGCGCGAACACCTATCACCTTCCGTGAATTCGCTTTTACGGGAGATAGAAATTATATCTACTTCTCGTAAAAGTGAATTGAAGTCTTCCGAGAAAATTGCTCCCGCCCGTTTTGAGATTCGAAAAGGGGCGAATTTTCTTCTGGACTAAGCTCAAATTTTGTTTTTTAGTAGGTCGAATAGGACGCGCAAAGAAAACTGACCGCTCCCGTTACGGTCCTAACTCCCGTTGGATAGAGATTTTTGAAATTTTTCGTCCGGACAAAAATCTGAGTAGTTCTGGCCCGTGCCAGGTTGCGCAGGAGACTGCGATTTCGATTTCTGTTCGACGGTTTATAATTGAGGTGATTCCGGTAGGGTTTTTTGCGGCGTTGCGGAATGTGGATTAGGAAAGTAGGGATACACCGTGAGAGCCAAAGCCGCGTTTACAAATTTGACTAGCCAGGTAGCTTGATTTTCAAGTGTGCGGGAATTGCATTGCCAAATGCTTCCGTTTCAAATTTTGCACCTGTGAGACAGGAACCTCGTCAGCACCTTACAGAAGTGAGGTGCATTCGAGTCTTTCTTTATATTTCTGAAATAAATTTTAATTTCAATTTGCATCGAAATTGATGCAGGTTAAAATTTTCAGCTTAAATATAAGTATGTATTAATTTCAACCCTTTTATCAAAAAGAATAAACGAGCATTTTGGCGTTACAAGTTTTTCCTGAGCGAGCACGTGGTGTTGTTTTGGTATTTTCCTCGTGATTGTACTGTCCGGCTACGGTGGGAAGTATGTCAAGGCGAAAGCGAGACGGACTTATGGAAGAATGGCGTGGAGAGACAGAGAGAGAAGACAGCGTGTGGAGTGCGGAGGCTTGCAATCGTCGCGGTCACACACGCGTGTGTGCGCGTGTGACCGCATAGCGAGTGCAACTATACCCTCGTTCTTTTCAGGTTCTCTTACATGTTTTTAATTTAGGTCCTTGAGGCTGATGCCTTAGAATTAATTTTCCTTTCCCTTAATTCTATTTTTTTTAAATCTTTTGATCTTATGTTCTAGGTACAGTGTTTCATTTTCTCTTTCACCTAGGACCAGGTGCACACTAATCATTCCGCACATTCATAAATTCCCTTTCGCAATCCACCCTCATGTTATTGAGTGGTTCGGGGAAGAGGAAACAAAATTTAAATACCTGTGTAAAAAATAAAAAGCATGTCCCTTGAAACTCATATAGAGTTTGGAATCAATGTGGCTCGAAATAATATTTCGAGCCACATTAATTATCAAAAAAAGAATGGAGATTCGCTCGTAACAAAGATATTTAGTAATTATCTCAACAATTAATAATCATTCACTTGCGCCTTTTCACAGGGAAGGTGGAGAAAAGACTTATTTTTTCGAATCTCTTACAATATGTCCCTTATTATTTAAAGCTTCCTTATCTTAGAACGTATACTATATATTGTTTGAACAGTAATAATTTGTTTAAACAATGTAATGCAATGGCTGTGAGTAAAGTACAGTCTTTTTCCTAAAATCACCCCCGTAGATTAATGGAATCTGTGGATTGAAAATAATTTGCATGTAGATCTTTCCTAAAGTATATAAATGAAACGGAACTTAGAAGTAATTTTAAGAAGAAAAAAGACTTTACTTTTCTTAGAGCAATTGAATTCAATTCTGTAAACAACATAGGGTATACGTTCTGAGATAAGGAAATACTGAGTAATAAGCGACATAGTGTAAGAGATTCGTAAAAACAAAACTTTTCTCCACCCTCCCTATGAAAGGCGCAAGTGAGTGATTTTTAATTGTTTAAACAATTGCGAAAAATTTTAAACAAAAAAATATTACTCTTCACATTCAATGATGGTGACGTAAGTTGCAGAAAAGAATAAGTTTTCACGAATCGCAGGAAGAAAATTGTTTAAAAAAATGAACATTGTTTTAAAAAATTGCTGAATATCCTTGAGACAAAAATATTACTCTCAACATCCGTCAAAATAATAACTTATTACGATTTCAAAGAGAAAAAATTGTTTAAACTAAAGAAAAATGTTTAAATAATTACCAACTCCCGAAAGATAATAAATATTCACGACTTACAGGGGAAAAATTGTTTAAACAAATAATAATTATTTGAAAAATTCATGTTGATAAAATTCCAAAAAATACCGTCTTTAGCATGAATTTAATAGAAAACTAATATTTTGCATTTTTTGGGGCATTTTCCGGCCACTATAAAAGGGTATTGGGGGGTCTATATTAAAAGTTGTTGGATGGAAATTATTCCTTGAACATTCTTTAAGATGTGACTATACTTTAAGTACTACTTTTTCCCATTTTTTCAATTGAGTAGGGGACGGTGGGGAGTTGTGGGCCGTGGGGAGTCGTGGGCCACCTCAATCTCCGCCATGTTGCGGGTGGTAAGATTGCTTTAACCACTGCCAAAAGACTCTTTTTGTGTGAGCTCACTTTGTGAACTCGACTCTCATAGTCTCAACACGCGTAGTTAGTATTTTGACATTGTTGATTAAAGAACTCAAAATAAAAGTTCGTGTACAACTCAAGTGGTTGATATTCGAAGTTCCGTTGTGTAGCATATTTCAAAGATAAGTTAGTGCACAATATTCCTTGAGCAATTGGCTTTAAATTCAATCAAACAATTTCGGTAAAATATTCATTGTGTGTATGGCAATTCGGTCATTTCGTAAATGTCGGCTGTGGGGAGTTGTGGTCCACCATTAGTGGGGAGTCGTGGGCCAAACGTTCTTAATGCGTATGTCAATTTTTCAAGTGGAACTTCTTTTCTCTTGTTCTGAAAACTTTTGCATTATCCGCAATGGCACAATGCCAAAGATTTTAAATCGGAACAACACAGTTCACTGCAACATGTGCGATCGTGCTGTGCACTTGAAATGTGCCAACATGAGGAACAGATATTACACTTGCATACATTGTGAATCAGAATAATTTTTTTTCATATTTTTAAAATCATTAATTTTTATTTACTGCAACTTTATTAAACATAAACTACTGGAATATGCAAATTTCTTTTATTTTTTTGTCACGGTCCACAACTCCCCACCAAAATCACAAATATCGATTTTTATAAAATTTACGTCATCCTAAATATTCCTAGCGCAGTAACGAATTTTATTAATTGTGGTCTTCAGTTGATGCATTGAGAAGTTTATTTAATATAATTTTATTTTTAAATAGAAAATTATTAGAAATCTTGAAAACAAAGTGGGCCCACAACTCCCCACTCTCCCCTACTGATATATATCTTTAAAGTACGTATTTATTATTTTCACCTTATTTAAAAATGTTATATCTTCAAAGTACGTATTTATTCATTTTCACCTTATTTAACAGTTTTATTTTAGAGAACGTTTTTGGTTCTCCTACCTACAACGTTTTAAAAATGTTGTTTGCATCCTTTCAGAAATCCACCCTTCAAATATTCAGATTAGGAAAAAAGTTGTTATCTTTCCAGTCCGTTTTCGATGTATGACATTTTCATACATCGATGGGTGCAAGTGAAACTATTCCATCATTTGGTGCTGACATTG
>CAKNWT010332816.1:5423-21939 GCA_932066315.1 Andricus coriarius
AAACTAGATTCACCCAATTGTGCTTTTGAAAGAACTAGTTTTACCTGTATTGGTGATAATAAGATGGAATTAAAATAATCTTCAGGGTTTTACAAAAGGACTTTGTTACTTCGCGTTATAAATAGTTAAAACTAGTTTCGACAAATCATCGTGGTCATTTCGCGTTTTAACTAGTTAGCACTAGTTTTAACTGAATTAGTGTTAAAACAATAACATACACAAAGAATTTTGCCAATTTCAGTTAATATTGATATGTGCCATCCATGCAATTTGAGTAAAAATTATTTTATTATAACCTATGGTTTGGCCATTAAACTTTTGTCGTGATGGTAGTCGAGGTGATGGTGTTGATTGAGGTAATCGTCGCTCCATTGATCCTGTAAGAAGAAATATACGGATTTTTTGTTAACAAATTTTGCAACGAACTCCAAAGTTAATGATCGAAATAAAGACGACTTTGTTCATGGTTTTTCCTTAAAAAGATAAAAAAAATGTAAAAGTTTCAATTTACCGAAAATTGTGCTCGTTTGACATATTATTTCATTGTATAATATGAATTACATTTTATAAAATAAGTCTTTGGTTTGAAGGTTGTTCAAAATTTACTTTCATAAATTTAATTTTTGACTTAAATCTTCGCCTATAAAAATAATAAAAATTTACTTTAAATATACATTCTCAAAAGCATTAAAAAAATGAAATGTATTTTTTATATTGTGTCATCATGCAAATCAAAAATCCAATTTATCATATTTAATTTAGAAGTTTAATATGGACAGTTACTGACGTGCGAAACGTGAAAACCGGTAACTATATTTTTTACGAAATTCAAGATATCGATAAATTTACGTTTGTAAAAACACCCTCTTTCATCCACTATAAAAAATTTCGCAGACACGACGAATCAATTCCTATCGTCTATTTACCAAGCTCTAATTTGAGTGCGTTACCACTGGACTAGCAAGGCACGATTCTCCTATATCTTTACATTTTTGACGTGATAACTTCTTGTAGCACGGTGTGAACTCGCAAGACTAAAAGGTTTTGTGGGAAAATACGGGTAACGCTTCACAGGTAACGCGTCCTCTCCTCTATCTCTTCTTCGCTTCTCCCACTGACTAATTCTCTCTCTCTCTTTCTTTCTCTCTATCTCCCCCCTCTCTCTCTCTCTCTCTCTCTCTCTCTCTCTCTCTCATACGACGGCTCCCGCGACGGCTCTTTTATATCTTGAATCTCATTGATCATGATTAGCAATGCGCGATGACATTTGTGGAGCACAGGTGCGTATCGCAAGTTATGTACAATATGAAAGAATAACTTAATAAGCAGCTTACACTTAATAAAGGATAATGTATACTTTCTATACACAAAGACAATGGGGGAAATAGATTCATAGGCGGGGGTAAACCACCTCCCAATCATGCAAAAAATTGCAAAATAAGTATAAATCGAGCAAAAAAATCAGATGAAAATACGCGTTGCACACAAAAAAGATTATGAAGGCATTTATGTATTTTTAAGGAAAAAGAGCATTGAAGAGGGTAACTACTCCTAAATTGTTTCACATATCAACCTTTATAATTATATCTTCTGTGCATTATTTTCAAGGTTTGTTTAATTCTGAGGTATGCGATCTGTTGTAAATAAATCACCTTGTTTTTGTCGCCAGATAAACTTTATCACAGAAGGTACAATAATAGAAAGCTGTCAACGAATATTGAATCTTTCCTGTTGTTTCTGTTGAAATAATTTGAAAATTTACAATTTTATCAAATCATTCGTTGTCAGCGATTCTATTATTGTGCATCCTGTGATAAACTTTATCTTGCGAAAAAAACAAGGTGATTCAAACCAGGATAGAAACTGGTCCGTGCAAACGTTCAACTGGAAAATAACAGCAATGACGTGAATAACGTACGAAAACTTGCAATATGAAAACCACAGAATTCGAAAGAGGATTCAGTCTAGTTTTCAACGCCGTTACTCTGCCCTAATTCGCTTACAATTAGTTCAGTCAAGTCTAGTTTTCAACACTGTTACTTTGCCCGAATTCTATCGAACCGTTCACTTCGAGTTGCATGTGCTGCACTCTGTACAAATTTAAACTGATTTGCTCATTCAAAAAATTCTGCGTGCGTAAAGTTACTTCAAAAATTCCGTTAAGTTCTGGAACGGGAAAACACATTCATCCAGAAAACCAGAAACATCAGAATCCCTAACCCAAAGAAGGAGAGACCAACAAACTTGACAGGAATCGCAGAATAAACCGTATTATTTAAAAAATATCAAAATTGTTTGAACGTGTCCAAATGTATACGTCTTCCAATCTAATTTACATTTTTCACTTAGATTTTAATATTCACTGTTGCTTTTAAACAAAACTTTTCAACCTTTCTACAGGTTCCAAAATGAAGGTGAATTCTTTGAATGTTATAAATTTACTGCTTGCTACATTCCAAACATTGAATATAAAAGAAACTTTGTCGAACGTTAAGGAAATTGAATCAAAGCATCATTTTGAAGCAATTTTGTTGGACGCCATGGAAGAATTTAACGGGGTGGAGATGATGATTGAAGATTCCTTAGATTTTCAAGAACATTTTAAAAATGCAGATGCATAAATCATAGAGGATGATGTTCAATACCATATTCCTGATTCGCCTTTTCCACCTACGGATAGATGCACAAAAGGTGAAGAAGAACTATCATTCGACTATAGATTAAGAGCAGTCGAATACTGGAGAAGTGGAAAGAAGAAAAATTTAATTCTTGAGAGTGTACAGCGAAAATTCAACAAAGTTCTCTCAATAAAACACTTAATACGTTGGGCACATACTTTTCATAAAGGCGGTACTTATAGAGAAAAAGTTGCTAGAATATGTGACATTACATTAGAAAAGTTAAAAAAAACAGTTGATAACGGGCTAATTGTTCACGATAAAGACATCCGCAGATGGTCATTACAAGCACAAAAAGAGGTTAGCCATGAAGATTTTCGCTTCCGCGCTTCTCGAAAATGGCTTGCTAAATTTAAAAAACAAACACAGAATAGTTTCCGGAAAAATAAACAAGTTTGTTACCAAAAAGACTTTGGAAAATGTCGATGAGCTAAAAATGAATTCAAATGAATTTGTAGCCAGTGTGCAGCAAGAGATAGAAACTGTTGGAGTACAACATGTTTATAATTCGGATTAAAGTGGTTTTCAATTGGAAATTGATTCCGGGAGAACTTTGGCTGTCGAAGGAGAAAAAAAGGTGGAGTGCGTTGTCCAGTCTATTCCGTTTACGATCCACAGAGACACTATGCAACCACTAATATTTGATGAAGGGAAACTTCTTTAACCTCTATTTCTAGTTCTAAAGGAACCGAGCGGAAAATTATAACGTAGATGCTTCAAAATCTGGAAAACTTATCCGGGTAACGTTACATGATCTACTTCTATTAAAAATCGTATGAAAGCAATGATAATTGGTTTAATTATTTGCAGATCACTTCCGAATTTGGTTTGAGGAAATTTATTTTCCAAATGTAGGACCAAATAGTGCTTTACTCCTTGATTCATAGACTGCTCATTGCGCAACTGTAGTAGAAGAAGCAATACTCTCCGATAAAATTATAAATTTTAAAATTAGTCCAACAGGAACAACAGAGAAAATCCAATCTTCAGAAGTATTTGAATTTATAGTTTGGAAAGATTATGTGCGTCACTTTTCCGATTCTGTTATTTTGATGAATTACGATATCAATTTACATATCAGGAATAATATATCTTTGGTGCATAATCGATTAACCTCGCAGATGAAAAAAATACGTGTCCCTTAGTTTTTCGAGTACTACAACATATATCAGGAAGAATCAAATCGGCGAGGGACACCTGGAGTACCATCCTTGTTAGTATGTCTTATCATTGAGCGTTTTTATATATATCAGTTGTTATAAAAAATGAAGCAAGAGTGCTAATGAAAAATAAACAATGTTTTTAATGGTAGGTATAGGTTTTGCAACAGTTATATCGAAAATTATGACACTGGTGGGTTGGGTGATTTTTCGTTAACAAATGCAAAGTCTGAACGAATTACTTGTAAAAATAGCAATTTTTTAACAGCAATTCATGGAGAGAAGTGAACAAACTGCGAGATAAAAAAGTTTTATTTGTTCTCGGAAATTCCACAAATGATTTTATAACATTTTTTGTTGATTAATGATTAAATTGTTTAAACATCAACTGACGAAAATTTCAAAGTAATAACCAAGATATTCGTAATCAGTGGACCTTTTTTGACCTTTTAAACAAAAGGTGTCTCGAGGAGCTATTTGTGCATACAAGTGTTAGTGGTGGTTGAATTATAATAATGAAGAGTTTATAACAATTAATATGAACTTTTACAGTTTAGGTTTCAATTGTTTCAAAGTGAGAAACCAAGTTTTAAATATTGTTGATATCTGGATAGAAGATGTTTTAATATATGATTGGTTTGGTATTATGTTAAATTTTACTTACGAACAGAATCAAAAAACATGACAAATGTAAATAGCAGCGAAAAGACAAAGATCTTCATTTTTTAGTGGCCCCAAAGAAATTAGTCTTAAAGATTTTTCTGACTGGAACCGAATTGATATTGAATATTTTTCGTTTGTATATATACTAGCCTTTATCTCATTCTTGACGAAAATTCTCGTCGACATGTCGGCCGCGGATTGGTGGTTCGCAAAGCGTATTCTTATTTTTTATTAAATAAAGAAACTTATTGTATAGTTTTCAAGATCTTCACCTTCGTTCTAAACGCCTTGACGATTTTAGCCTTGGCCATGAGATAAAGAAACTTTATTTGTGTGGGTACATCCAATAAGGGACTAGATTCTTGAACAAACTATCCAACACATGTATTCTATGTAATTGATTTAGTGGAATTGAATGGTAGAGATAAAAGTGGACCAACAAAGATACTTTGATTTAAAAAAAACTTGACTTCCTTATTTGTTTAAACTATTAAAACTGATTCGATGTGGAGGCATCATAGAACATCATATCTAAAGTTTGACACCAAGCGTTTCTAAATTTATTAAAACAAAATTTTCATAAATGTAAGGAAACGCAATATCTTTTTCAGAAGGTGTTAAAATGTCTGAAATAATCATACTATTATTTATTTTAGTTACATATGTTTAACTATTTATAATATTAAACTATTCTCATAGTATGGTATAAGATTCTTGTCTAAGAGTTTTCTGTTGTTAGTCGTAATATATTATCTCGAAAAACAAATTATGTCGAATATAAAAAACTGTTTCAACATATGCTCACTGTTTGAAAAAAGAATCCAGAAAAACAGCGAAATCGATTTTTTGTATAGAAACTCATCTCTGCCGATGCTTCAAGTTTTATTCAAATAATTAAAAATAATTTTTTTCGTTATTATTACGAATCAGTATAAGACAGTCATTCTCTAAAAAATAGACGTGGAACGAAAATCTCGAAAGCATTTTTGTCGTTTTTCCTCAATGCCGATTGGGTAATTTTAAAAACTCGGAGGAGAGAATGTAGCCAAATTCACACACATAATTAAGAATTCTATTTCTGTTGAAGGGCAGTGACAAAGAATGTCATATTTGTGTTCATGATAACACTTGACGAAAATTTAAGATTTATTAATGTAAAAATTTATTATTACATTTTCTGTTAAATTAATTGATTTCCAACCAAGAAAAACGGTATTTTAAACCAAATTTTCACCAAAGAATATATTAATTAGCAATAAAAAGCTGTTAAATTAAACTCAAAAATATGCATTTACTACCAAAATAATTGAATTTTCGATTTAAAAAACGAGTCTTCAACCAAATAAGTTACTTTTCATCTGAAAAAGATCAATTTTATGGAAAAAAGTAAAATAGTTAGATTTTTAGTGAAAAAAAAAAATTTAAAAAAAAAAACGAATTTTTAACCAAGTTTGCTAAATTTTTAACCAAAGAAATGAATTTTTAAGTACAATGATGCATTTCTAATCAGAAAAGTAAATTTCTAACAAAATAGTTGAATAATTTTCTCCCAAAAAAAAAACACAAATTTTCAACTAGAAAAGATACATTTTTAACAAAAAATAGAATAATTTAGTTTCGACTTAGAGAAATAAGTTTTTAACCAAATAAAATAAATTTGCAACGAAATGGTCAAATTTCTAACCACGCGAATTTATTTTTAACCAAAAAGATTAAACGACCATAAAAAAAATGTCTACAAAAAATGAAATAATTAAGATTTTAGTAAAATATAATTAATTTTCAATTTAAAAAAAATATCATTTTCAACCAAAGAAATTACATTTTAAACAAAAAGATTACTCTGCTAACAAAGAAGAATAATTTGTAACAATATACATGAATTTCCAACTGAAGAACTGAATTTTCATCCCAAAAGGTCAATTAGTCACCAAGAAGATTAATGAATTTTTAACTGAAATAATTAATTTTTTAACAAAATCTTTGGTTGAAAATTCGAGTATTTTCGTAACTATCTATTTTTTTTGTTCAAAATTAGCTTTCCAAATTGAAAATTTAAGTATTCCATTTTTAGTTAAAAAATTATCTTTTTTAGTTGGTTTTTCCATCGTTCGGTTGAAAATAGATCTCTTTTTGTTAAAAATTCAACTTCTTGATTAAAAAGAAATCTATTTTGTTAAAAAATCGTATTTTTTGGTAGAAAATGATATTTTTTTATGAAAAATTCAACTATTTGGTTAAAAATTCATCTCTTTTGTTGAAAATACAGTATTTTTACTTGAAATTTTAGGAATTAAGTGTTTCAAAACCTTATATAGGTCCCACATTTTGTTTTATTTAAAAGAATTGATTTCCCTATTTTCACGAATAATCACTGTACTTTCCCTGTTTTCAGAATTTTTTGCCTGGAAAGGCTGTTATCGATACAGTTTCGGAAAAAATGAAATACTAAAATTTCTTCTTTTTCTTTTAAAATTAGAATCTGGGAAAAAATTAAAAAAATTGTTTATTCAAACACTTATAATTCCTAATTGTTTGAGTCTTTCAAACTGCAAATTAATAATTTCAAATAAAATAGATTAAAAATTTTAGCACTTTAAATCAAAAGGCTTTATGTTAGTTAAACAGTTATTATTAACTTTATTTTTAAAGTTATTTATTAAATTAAAAAATTTAGGGTATTAAGTTTCACAGGTTTTAAATAAAAATTATCGAGCTTTAAAATGACTTTAGAATTTTTTAATTCACAACGTTTCATACTTGATACTGTTTAGTTTTAAATGCAAACATTGAATTAATTTTTTATTTTTACTTCAAATCATATATTTATAACAGGAAATCATTTTCGTTTACTTTGTACAAATTCATGTATAAGCCTGCTATTAATAAAATGTTATCTAAGCAAATAACCGATTTTCAGTTTAGATAAAAAGAATTCTTTATAACAAATATAAAATATAAAAAAAGGTTTACACGAACTTTTTTTTAAATCATCGGAACAGACTTTTTTTTAGTGAAAAAATTTTGATCTTGGGAATTGATATTACTTAAAAAAAAATTCTATCTTTTAAACCTTTTTTTCTTAAATTGAAACGTAGTTGATGCAAAATTGAAATAGTTTTGTGAAAAATTAGAACCTTGGGTCTTCCCGTGTGTTCAGCGAAATATTTTTTAATTTGAAAGCCTCTAAGCATATTTAAAGTTTTTTCTTCCATTTAAAAGAAAAGTCGTAGTTTTTATTCAATTTTAATTAAAAATGGGGTGTTTTAGTCCCTGAACGATTTTTTACAATTAGTAACGTTTTTATCAAAATTGTTTTATTTACGAATTACTAAAATTATAAAACTTATTCAAGTATATTAACATTTCCTGAATAATCTTAAATTAAAACGTAATAAATAGAAATGTAATACATTCGTTAAGAAATAAAATCAGATACTCTTAATAAAAATCCATTAAAAATTAAACAAATATTTTCTTTCAGCCCAGACACGAGACGTGAATAAACCAAGTACTCGCACGGTTCTAGCCTCGTTGTGTAAACAATTCTATTTTATCATTTTGAAGCAAAATAATTTCTAAATATGTTATGAAATATTGTTACCAGTACTGACAGTTTTTTCACCTTAAAAAAAAATCATATTTCAAGCGCACTGAAGCAGGCGGAATTGCGACAGAACAATTTTTGATAACTTGAAAATTGTGGCTTTTAGGGGGTCGGAGATTTATGAAAAATATATTGTTTATAAGGAAGTAAATAAATAATGTCGCGTTGTACGAGAAAATTTTACGAAAGTAGGAAAGACTTATTTTCTACCAGAGATTAATGACAAAATTAAAAAAAAATATATTTTTTTAATCAGGTACGAGGAGTATAAGTATAAACTTAAGTGTTCAAAGAAGTATATCTTAGCTTTTGAGCTTTCTTTACCCTCAAAATCAAAATTGGTAAAATTTAACTAATTACTAGTGAAAATTTTTAGATTCAATTAGCGAAAAGCGAGACCCTAAAGATTGGTAGAAAATCACAAGTTCGAGTAGTCGAGATATTTCCTAATTCAATAGTGGAAAACTTATTGCTTGGTGAGAAGAAAATTATTATCAACTGTATATAATA
Organism: Andricus coriarius; assembly: GCA_932066315.1. NCBI lineage: Eukaryota > Metazoa > Arthropoda > Insecta > Hymenoptera > Cynipidae > Andricus > Andricus coriarius. Next base: position 14,042 of record CAKNWT010332816.1, read on the forward strand.
ATTTATGAAAAGTTATAAACATGGAAATCGTGAAAAGTAGAAGTGTTTAATGAAACGATGCGATGCTGTTACATTCTTAACTCTACTGAAATAATAAGAAAGCCATATTAAGAAATTGTTCAGTGAGCTACGAGTAGTCTGTTTCCATTTTTGAAATATTGCCTTCTGGTTGTCTGAACAAAGTTAGAAAAAAAAGAATTCTTTACAATCCTAAAAATGTAATAACTAAATGTGGCGTCAAATATCAGAAAAAACATAGATAAACAAATTACTTAGAAAAAAACAATGAATGTGTCGATTTGAAATACTCTTTTGGGCTTAAATTCTACGTTTGCATAGGTACTTTCACAAACCATATGACACATTGCAGAATTGGAAAAGTTGGATCCAATATTCCTCAAATCGGCTTAAAATAGTTACTCAGGGGTTTTCGAGGTCGCTCATTACGAATACGTAGTCATAATATCGAAATCCAAGATGGCGGCTCCAATATGGCGGATTCTCAATTCACTAACGCCTTTCACGAATCGGGGTGATTTTTTCAACGTGAGTCGCCTTGCCTCTCACGAATCAGGGTAATGATTTTTGAATATTTGTGGGACTGCTGGATCGATGCCAAATCTTTCTTCAGAGACCTAATAACTTTGTCATTCTTTTTTTTACTGTAGAACAAGGTCTTTATATTCTGAAAATACTTTAAAACCCATTCAGTAAGTTTTTCAGGAGTTAGAATGGCTTCAGTTGGCTCAACTAGAAGACTCCTCCGTGTTGCTTCTCTTTTAAAACCAATACCATCTGAAGGAATTTTACCATGCGCAGTTACATAGAAACTCCAATCAGCTTTGATACCAAAGTCTTCTTCATGACGAATAAGATCAACCATATGAAACTTATTCTTGAAATGTTGTTTCGCACCATCGCTGAAATAAATAATTTTCTTCACACGAAGATTTCGTTCCACATGTGGTATCAACCTTTTTGGACTGTATAAGCTGCAGCTGTATCGTGGTGTGTGTTATGTGATAAGAATACTATGCTCTTGTGTTTCAGTTCTAAGTTTTCCTTATAGTAATATACTACAGGGAATACAGTACATTGGTGGTTATTGAAATGAAACGCTTGTGATGCATCTTGAACTACGTAATTGTAAGTTCTACTGAAATCTAATACAATGAGAACTTCACCCTTATCCAAATCACTCTTCTTAAATTGAAAGTACTGCGACTGTTTTTTGGAGATGAATGAATGAGGTTTTAAAACGAATAACTTATTATATAATTTTTCTGCGAAGTCTGTTGTAGGGAGTATTTGAGTCTGTCGATGTTTTCTTCTTCCAATAAGTTTTGTAGAAGTTGTGAAAAACTCGCAATTCCTGGACATTTTTCACATTCATCAAAAAAGGTATTTGTATTACGATTTTCAACGTCATTCACATCACGATTCTTACAAGTGATTTCATGTAAGCAGCCTTTATAACTACTCACCGCGTTTTCAGAATTCTGGTTGAGTTGCTTAATGTCAATAGCATCCAACATCAATTTAACATTCTGATGGATCGTGCAAACGCAGACGAAATAGGTTCCGCTGGGCCCAGCAAGAATGCAATTTTTCGGACGAAGTTGTGCGAATTTGCTGAAGCTCACTGGAAATTCTTGGCCACTTTCTTTATACTTATCGTAGATTCCCTTGCAATCTAATAAAAGGAGACATTTCTGCATCAAACAGCGGTATTCATCTGCAATTTTATTAATGCTCAACGCTTATGGAGCTATTGTAAGAATACCAATTTTTTAAAGATCATTAATCTGCAAAGTGGACAATTTCTCATTCAATCCACTTAAGATGTCTTATAATTCAATTTCTCTTTGTGAACAAACTATTGCGGTATTATTAAGTTTAGATGGTGTTGAATAATCAGAATTGAAAGATTCATTTTGATCCATATCAACATCATTTTGACTAACATCCGATAAATTACGAGATGTTTTTAGAATCTACATCACCACTTTCGTATTTGGTTCTTCTAGGATGGACATAAATTTTAGCATTATCGTGAAGATCCGGAAATTTTCGTTTGAGATTCTTAGATATTAATCTCAAATCTTTCCCTCTGTGGCCCATAACATAAAAATTTTTGTGTGGATTGCAGCATCCATAGCGATGTTCGTTGGTTGTATTACACATACTGGATATTAAACTGATGAAAAACTTGAATTTATGAAGAATTCGTGGAATACAATCCTAATAAAGGTCAAATCACTGAATGAAACTGTAGTTCTGAAAGTGCCTGATTCCAAACGCAGTCCTGCAACGATCTGATTGAACGTCAATCTCTGAAAAAAACTATTTACATAAAGATTTCAGACAACGAAGGTGGAGCTGAGCGAATATAAATAATCCATATTTAGAATAAAAGAAAAGGTTTCAAAAAAGGGGAAAGTAAAAAATAGAAAAATTTGATAAAATAACGCGATAGTGTAACATTTTTAACTCTCTTGAAATAAGGAGAAGATCCTATTCTAAAACTGTAAAGGTGACCTAGCCTGTTTCCATTTTAAAAATATTGCCTTCTAATTGTTTGCACTAAATTAACAAAAATAATGATATTTTGAAATTCAAATAATTCAATGGAGTATGCATTAATTTTTTCTAGTTTTCCGTAGAATATTGCAATTATTCGAGGGAGCGCGGATCTATAAAAATATATTGCTTAAAATGCTGTGAATAAATAATGGCTCTTCGTACGAGAAAACATCACAAAAGTAAACAGTTTTATCTTATTTCAAAGCAGTTTATAAACAATAAACAATGTCATTAACGGCATATATAGGTTTTGCAACAGTTTTAGGAAAAATTGTGCCACTTATTGGCCTGGATCATTTCTGCTGAACAAATGAAAAGTCTACGCATATACCTTGGGAGCAATAATTGTTTGGAATGATCTCCTTCGTATTCTAGATTGAAAGAAAAATGCCCTACAAACAAATTAATAAATTTTTAATTTAACAAAATAATTATTTTGTCAAAATACATGTTTATTTATTATTAATAATTTTTTTTTCTAATTAAGGAAAACATTGACCTTAACTAAAAAAATACATATGTATGTAAACACAATATTTTATTCATCTAAAGAAATGCTTCATTAGTAAAAATTCTTCAAATCTTTGTATCAAATAAATATATTTTTATCTTAATTGATATTCTTTTGAACTAAGCAATTATTTTCCTGATTAAAACAAACCTAAGGACTACTACCGTGAAAGAATATTTTCCTGATACTAAGAAAAAGGACGCAAATAAATAGATTTAATTGCTATCGAACATTTTGTTAGTGTACATATTAATATTAATAAACTAATTTTAGACTTATTATAAATTGTATACTGAAAAAATGAAATTTATATTACATTCAATATACACATGTATATTAAATTGTATTTACATGTGTGTAAAGTCATTTGCATATATTGTGTACGAAGTCAGCGACAGTCTTTCCGAAGCGTAAATCTGAAAAGACGAATTATTTAGAAGAAAGTTAAATTTTTACCAAAAATGTTCACTTTCAACCAAGAAAGATGACTTTTCTACTATTAATAATTAAATCTTCTATGCAAAAAGAGAAATTTTCAACAAAAGACATGAATTTTCGACCAAATAGTTGAATTTTTAACCAAAAATAAAATAGTTTAATTTTTAGACAAAAAAATTCATTTTTTGTTAACAAAAAAATTCTTAACAAAATAGTTAAATTCTCAACCAAAGAGGTGAAACTCATGAACAAAATGAATTTTCGACAAAGTAGCTCAACGCTCCACCAAGCATTTAGGTTTTAAGCTAAAAATATAAATTTTTAATTGAATAGTTATTTTTTAAACAAAAAGATGAATTATTCACCAAATAAAATAATCTCTAAAAAAAATGAATTTTCTAAAAATGCATTAACTTTCTACGGAACAGTTTAATTTTAAAGACGAAAATTTCAATTTTTAACAAAAAAGTTAACTTACAACCAAACAGTTGCATTTTCAACTTTCGACCAAGTAGTTAAATTTTGTTCAACAAAAAGTAATTTTGACCTGAATAGAGCATAGGTAAATTTAACAAAAAATACTAATTTTCAACAAAATAGCTGAATCCTCGACTAAAACACATCTATTCCTAATCAAAGAATTGCATTTCCAAATCGAATGAATTTTCAACGAAGACGATGAATTCTCCACCAAAAAGATAAATTTTTAAAAAAATACGTGCATTTTCAACCAAATACATCATTTTTAAACTAAATGAGATCAAATTTTGAAACAAAATATAAATTTGCAAAAAAAATAAAATAAAATAGTCACATTTGTAGATGAAAGTTAATTCTAAAAAACAAAAAACAAAAAAACAAAAAAAAATTCTATCAAATATTTAAATTTTCAACCAATGATATCAATTTTTGACTAAAATAATGAATCTCCAACAGAAAAATAGATTTTTAACGAAGTAGTTCTACTGTCAACCAAAGAAGATTAATTCTCTACTAAAAATGTGATAGTTCATATTTCAACCAAGAATGATTGAAATTAAAATAAAAAACAGTTGAAAGTAACCAAAATATACGAATTTTTTAAAATAAAATAGTAGAAACAGAACAGATTCAAGTTCAATCAAATACTTGCATTTTTACTCATAAAATATGACATTTCTACCAAAATAGTTAAATTTTCTGGTAAAAAGCATGAATTCTGTAACAAAATACTTGAATTTTTAACTTAAAATGGTATAATTGTACCGGAAAATAAACGATTTTTCCAGAAAATATTTCCAGTTCCAACCATAGAAATAAGTTGTTGAATTTTCAAACAAAAAGATGAATTTTTAATCAAAAAAGTTAAATTTTCTAAAAAAAAATATAATAGTAAAATTATCAATAAAAAAGAATGAACTTGTTACCAAAAATGAGAGTCAGGAACTGATCGACTAAACTATAAGTCTTATCAAAAAAATTGTTCAAAGTAAATTCATAGATTTGTTTGAGATGAAGAATTTTTCTAAGCATTTTTGTCGTATGTCGTATAGTTTTTCTAGAGAATGACACTTTTCACTTTTCAAAAGGATCGTCACGATTAAAACAAGATTATAAGTCTTATCATAGACCTTTTTAGAGAATCATAAGGTGTGTTAAGGATACTGATCAGATAAATGGAATGGTTTTAATAAGAAATCAATAATTTGACCAAAGTCTGTACACTCTTTTATTTTATTTTGCACTTATACAAAGATTTCAATGAAGAAATCATCAACTTGATTACTTCTGCATTAACAAAACTTAACAGTTAATTGTAATTTAATTACAATGTACATGTGTCTTAAGTCAGGATTCATAGTAACTCTGTGAATTAATATCTAGCATATCTACAGTTTTGCATATAAGTAATTGAAATTAACCAGTTTTTATTTATTTGAATGAATAGAGCATGTGCGATTTATCCAAGAACGGTACTTTTCTTTTCAAAAACTCTCACACCTGAAAAGGTTCCAAATGCAGTTGTAAAGTTTCTTCCTCAGGTGGGCAGCACTGCACCAACTCGGACCAAATTCGGTCACAGTTTGTTAGCCAACTCTACCGTACCTTCGCTGTACATAACCTATCCATGATTTCCTGTACTGTATAGGTAGTCGCCGAAACCCGGCATTCACACCCTCGCCCAACCATATTCCATACATCAAACCATTTGCCTTTACCAGGATATCACCAGGCTTAAAACCTTTAGTATATTCCAATGGTGCACCTTTGTGGTTAACTGAATCAATGGAAATTTGAATTGAATTAGAAATAAAGTGGTTGACTTATGATATAATAATATTTTAGCACTTCGCTAATAGGATATTAGAAAAATCAGAATTTTTAAATTACCTGATTTACCAGTTTGCGGATCTACCCATGCATAGAAAAAAAGTTCATGCTTTGCAAGATAATGGTTACGACGGCAGATCCAGTCAGTAATTTGCGCTAGTATTATTCGTCCACCTAATCAAGTAAGAAAATAAATGATAAATTATACTAAATTACGAGTCTACTAATAGATATCCAAGAAATTAAAATTTTATTTATTCTCATTCACCGTGTCATCCCAGCTGAAAATTCCTGTACAGGAACCTCGGAGGATCCTGCACATGTTGTACAGAAAACTGCACACGAACCTGTACGGGTAATCTTGACGGTTCCTGTGCAGGAATTTGGCAAAGGAAACTGTCCATGATCCTGCAAAGGAACCTGTATACAAGGTAACCTTTGAATGATCCTGCACAGGTTCCTTCATAGAGTCAATTGAGTTGTGGGTTCATGTACAGGAACATGTTCAGGATCCTGCACATGAACCTGCGTAAGAACTAATCCACGAGGGTTCGCTAGTTGCTCGGCTCTCTCGATAGTGAGTTGGATCTTCAAGGGAATAAAAGGAAGGCAACTTTATAGCTGTAAGCGACATGAGTTTTCGCGATGGCTTTCTGCAAAGGACCCTATACGTGTTTATGTACAGGATCCTTCCAAATGTTCCTTTGATGTCTTTCTGTGAGGGATACTATACACGTTTCTGAACAGGAACCTGTGCCTCAATTTTATTCGCCATGGAACCTGTACAGGAAGCCGTATATGATCATTCAAAGGTTCCTTTGTCGGTGCAGGTTACTTTGCAGGATCATGTACCTTCGCTAAATTCCTGCACAGGAACCGTCAAGATTACCTGTACAGGTTTGTGTGCAGTTTCCTGTACAGGAACATGTGCAGGATCCTCCGAGGTTCCTGTACAGGAATTTTCAGCAATATAACACATCGTGTTAAAGTGCCATTTATGCACTTTACTTTGAGTGAACACTATTGTATTAAACACCTATGTTTTGGCCATTGAACCCTGTTCGAGGTGGTGGTGATGCTCGAGATGATGATGATGTTGAGCCCCTGCTCCGTTTCGGTGATGATGATGGATCTGATGATGATTTTAAGTCCCTGCTCCGTTTCAGTGATGGTGATGGAGATGATGGTGTTGATTTAGGTGAATCTGGCAGCTCCTCTATCACTGGAAAAAGAAATATACGGATTTTTTGTTAACAACATTTTTTAACGAACCCCAAAGTTAATGGTCTAAATAAAGATGCCCTCGTTTATTTCTTTTCCTTCGAATAAAATAAAAAATGTCACCTTTTAATTTGCCAAACATTGCACCTGTTTGTTATATTCCAATATATAATAGGAATTAAATTTTCTATAATAAGTGTTTCACAAAAAAAAAACCAAAGTTACATTTTTTTGCATGTAAAGTTTTTCGCTAATAAAGTTTACGTTCTATTTAGCGAAAGGTTATTTTACGAAAGAATAAAAGCTGTTGTCTGTTAGGTCCTTAGGAGGAATGGGAAAATGGCAAAGTATGAGTGAATTCGAGCCATTGATTAGGACACTAGATTTCAAACAACTTTTCACAAATAAATAGTTATTCTTAAATTGGGAAAATAATAAAAATTAATACAAAAGTTGGCACTTGTTACTGTTACTGTGTTAAACAGAGATGAGTTATTTTTCATCGCACCAAAAATTGCCAAACAAGAGTAAATTCAGGCCAAAAAATTTGTGCAAAATACATGTTGTTCGCGATAATTAAATAACGTTTACGTGTTTTTGCATTTTCAAGAAAAGTTATTTTCTAGAAGGTAAACATCCTGAATTGCACTTTATTATGTTTCACGAAAACAAACAAGCTCATGCGAACAACACCAATTACAGAAATTTCCTAACAGTGAGATATGAGAAATGTAATTTTTCCAAATTAAAAAAAAATATCATGAGGGTGAACTACCCCAAGATTGTTTTTCGTCTCACCAGAAATTGCCAAACATGAATAAATGAAATCCAAAAA
>CAKNWT010332817.1:0-12061 GCA_932066315.1 Andricus coriarius
AAAAATTTTGTAACATTGATGCTTTATATTCGAAATTTTTTCAGTTTCAAAGATATAATATTGAAAACTTGACTTTTTATATTAAAAATCATACAAATTAAAGATTTTTAATTCACACCTCTATAACATTGGATTCTTTTAAGTTTTGAAATGTTACAATTAAAAATTATGCAATTTGCAAGTTTAAAAATTCAACTCTCTTTGATTTTAATGTTTTATATTTCAAATTTCTCTGATTTTTAATTTAAGTTTGTATATTTCGAATTAAAAATTGTGCACGATTTATAAATGAAAACTCGATTTTTGACCTTTAAAATCATTCAAAACTTAAAAATTTTTATTTCTATGTCTTAAAAATTGAATTGAAATTGAATTTTTAAATTAGACTAATTCTAAATTGTTATTGTTCGAAATTGTTGTACTTTGAATTGTACATTTTTAAGTTTGAAGAGTATTTTTCTTTAATATGGAAGACTTTTGAACTTCAAAGTTATCGAAATTCAAGAATTTTTAGTTACACCTGTCTAAAATTGAAGTGTTTATAGTTTCGAAAATTTACAATTCAAAATTATGCTATTTTCATGTTCTACAATTAAACATAATGCAATTTTTAAGTTCTACAATTACAGCTTCTGTGATTGTTATGCTTTTTATTCAAAAAGATCTTCAATTTGGAAAATCTAGAATTAAAAAAATTGACTATTGATCTTCACAATCATCCAATTTAATAATTTTAATTATACACCCCATAAAATTGATGGGTTTTCAATTTTGTAAATTTATCATTGAAAATTATGCAAGTTTTAAGTTTTACAATTGAAAATGCTGTAATTTTGATGATTTACTTTCGAAATTTCTTCAGTTAAGAAGATTTAAGATCGAAAATTAAACGCTTCATTTTCAAAATCAGAAAATTAACCATTTTCATTTATACATTTAATAAGAAAAATAATTTTAAATTGTTATTGTTCGAAATTGTAGGACTTTGAGCAGTACGTTTTTAAATTTGAAGTGTTTAATTGAGAACTAAACGGTTGATTTTTACAAAATCATCAAAACTCAATCATTTCTATTATGAAATTCCTTTAATTTGGGAGACTTAAGGTTTTCGAAATCATCAAAATTAAACAGATTCATTATTTTTTATCTTTAAAATTAAAGAGTTTTGAATTGTAAATCTTTAAATGGAAGAAGTTGGCGAATTTTGAATTAGAAACATCTGCAAAATGAATCAATTTTTAGTTTTGAAGAGAAAAATTTTGTAAATTGAAAAAACAAAATTTTGAACAGTTTTTGGACATTTGTGTAATTAGCTCAAGAAATGGGAATGTATAGAATTTCCGCTAGTAGTGTCTTTGTAATGTTTGGATGAAATTATGCATTTCATATGAAAATAAGAAAGAAAATGGGCTTAAATGTTTATATTAATAACAAAATGTAATAAACAAAAATTAATTTCATCAACTGCCATTTCTTGAACAATTAAAATAAATATTTTCTACGCCTTTGGGCAATTATAACATGTTGCACCCGTATTTATTTTCAGGCATCTGGAAGAGTTACTGAATTGGGCCTGAATGGAAGAGACTGAATGGGAACCCTGGAGCGGTCAATCATGGATGGGTATATTGCCTGGATCAGTTACACTCGCCACCCCCAAGCGACATAAAAAAAGCGTAGAAACATAATTGCTCATAGCCAATTATTTAATATTTTTGAAACTTTATTTTTTGTTTCATTGTATTATTTGAATTTTTTTACATATTTCAAGCTTTACCTGAGCTTTCTATCACAATTTGGAGCTGAGATAAGGTCCTCCTCTATAATTAACTCTGTAAGGTACAATTACTAAAATTTTTCCATTTTTATGACACATGCTTTTACAGAAAATGTCAAAGAATTCGCCTGATTTTTTTCGCCTCATTTCTACTAACTTTTCAACAAAATTTAACTCGTCAAAGTTCACTGTCGTGAAATTGACGCTGTTGACCGTGTTTTTGTACCTTCACTCACCTGTAACTTTACTAATTATTTATTTATGACGGTGTCATGAACAGAGAATTTGTTCGCAATAAAATTATCTTTGCAATGAGGTTTGTTGCGTTCTTCAGCGATTTTTTTTCACTGACTTATTCAAACTTTTGTAGAGAGGTCAACATTTTTGAAACCTATTAATGTTAACTACCACGCATTAATCACAAATCTAATTTGATACATATTCTGTGGTCGACTCTACTTATTTATTTTATTTAGTTTATAGATTAGATTATAAGATTAATCAAGTATTCTGCCGATCAGTTCTTGCACAAATTTGTAATGAACCTGTATTATCCTGTTCCTTAGAGGGCTATTTAGCCCTAGGGACTTTTTTTGAATAAATACAAATACAAAAATACAAATAAATACAACCAATTAGAGCAATTTTCGCACAGTAGGCAACCAAGCAGGTAGTCAACAACAATAAGTGAGCAATTTTAGAGCATTTTATCACACCAATTTTTTACATAGAATTAATAAGCTGATTTTTATGAAAATCATACTTAAGTGAGAATACTCTCATTTGCAGACGTAATGGCCAAAAAATACGTTCATCGTGATTTGGACGGCGTATGATAAAAATATTAATCACAGTTAATTAACAAATTTCATTAAATTTATTCTCCAGAGTGGAATTTTTAACTATATGTTAATTGAAAATTATTTATATTATATTACATTATTAGAGATTTCCAGGTAAATGGAATAAACTCAGTGGATTTCAAGGGAATTGTAAAGAATGCAAAATGAATCTGAAAGGAAATTGAAAAAAATGCAATACAATTCAGAAAGCCTTGGGTCCTTCGTTTTTATTTATGATAAGAAGCGACTGAAGTAATATTGTTATATAAAAAGCTGCCATATCCACTTTATCTTGAATGAGTGACTATACAGTGATTTGAGAAAAAAGTGACTGAAACTGACGCTATTAACTGTGTGATAGCTCCGAATTCCTACAGAAATAAGCACAGCATATATTTTTCGAATATGCAAGTAACCAAATGAACTAAAAATTTGACGTAATGATAACTAGTTTATTCTGGAAATTAACTTACTCTAATAAATGCTCTACTGAAAAATCAAGTAAGATTTGGCGAACCTGGCCTACTGGAGTTTCCTCGATTTCTTCTGAGTTCAATGGGGTAACCATGCCGCTTCCAATGTTTATTTTTGCTCGCCCTGTACGTTTCATTTGAGGATTATGTTTATATATTCCAGCAAAAGTGTTATTACTCGTCAATATTGCAAAGACGTCACCATCAGATGTTGATAAAATAATTTGTTCTTGGGGTGGCACGGGCCTATAGACGTTACGTCTTTCGAGTACTTTAATTCGTTTATTCGCTGGAAAAGAATATCTTCGAAGTTCGAAAATCCGGTTCAAATTCTTCTTGGAAATAAGCCGAATAAATTGAAGTTGGTCAAGCCCATATCCATTTCCGTCAGAAGAAGGAAGCCTGGTAGGTGGAGCTATATAGCTGGCAGAAGGAGAGCGGGATCTTGAATCTTGAGAAGCTTCGGCAGGAGAAGGTGACCTGAGTGCAGAATGAAGTCTTGCTGAAGGAAGAGAACTGGCAGGAGAAGTTTGTCTGTCAGAAGAAGAAGATCGGCCACCACGAGGAACGCCCGGAATAGGGGCCCCATTAGGCAAACAATCAAACTGTGAACTTAATTCTGCAAAAAGAAACGGGCGATTACATTTTTTTGAAGCAAGAATTTTTTCGCATCATTAATATTAATCAAAGAGAGTGCTCAGCTAATAACATGTTCGTGGCATGAAGTCGGTTTGTAGTGACGCTTAATGATACATTTTGGTATTTAATTAATTTCTTATTTCAGGTTTTTGAAAGTGTTCATCTATATTGTTAAAAAATGTTGTCTTCTGAAGGTCGGAATTACAAACAAAAAATTAAATTTATTATTGATCTGTACGTATTAGGTTTGAAAATTTATTGTCTCGATAAATGTTTGAGATTAAAAATTAACACACGCAGCGTATCTCATATTTCTATCTTTGCAAATATTTCCCTGTCACGTTTAAAAACTTTCCACGAATACTCGACAGCCACTTGATATTTATACTTTTTCTTGGTTTAGATTTAATGAGAATGTGTAGCTCCTGAGTTGATAAATTTCAAAACATTTTTGAAATAATATACTATATTTGCCAATGAGTCAAACGTAAGATTTTGAACCGATTACTGGACATTGCTGCTACACTGATAAAAATAGATTATACCTATTTACTTCAATACACAAGCTGAAAACGTTCTGCAAAATTCTATACTTCGAGGAATCTTATACTCTTCTATTCACATTTTCTCATTTAAACTCTAAAATTTGTAATGCACAATACTCATCTCAAATCTGCTGATAGAGTTTGATTCTTGAAGTTTGATTGATTGAGTATTCTAAGAATTCTATCAAATTTTTCGGATAGAGTTTTCTCTAAATTCCACTTTTTAAAAATAATGCTTTCAACTTGTATGCATATGGATGCTATGAGCATGAAAGATATTTTTGTCTCTAATTGTTCTGCTACGAGCAAAGAGCTATTTGGAAATCAAGCGAGATCAGAAAACGTACAGAAACTTGTTTCTAGCAAATATTAAAAGCAACTAAATAATGGATTTTCTATACAGCTGAAATTAACATTCGTAATAATTTACTATAAATTATGTAAAACTTTTAGAAATTTGGTTCGACCTGCTTTGGCATAGTTTACCTTACAGATTGTATTCGTATTTATTTCAACCAAACTCATATAGAATTTGAAAAATAATAGCAATTAGGATAGAATGCATATTGCGTCGCAAACATTTTTATTTGTGGGAACTTCAAGAATGTTTTTAAACTTATAGTTATAGTATAGTATTATATTCACCAATAGAACTAAGAATCAAGATGAAGACCACAGTATAAAGCATTCTTATTTTTGGCAATTAGAGGGAAAACTAATTTATAAATTAATAAAGAATTTGCTTGAAACTGTATCGAATTAATATTCTGGTGTTTTATTAGAATCCATACTTAGTATCATAATCATAATCTTATGTGCTATAGGCATCAAGCTGATCCTTCTGAGATATTCATGTTTATATTTCATAAATTAGTCCAAAAATTTGGTTTCTGAATTTTTATTCTTTTAAACCTAATTTTGTATTCTTATCGCTAAAGTGATAAGATATTAATAAAGACAGAGAAGCTATATACATTTAGGAAATTCTTGACTGCTTCGTTCATTATATTTTAATATTTAGTTAAAAATTTTCAATTCTGTTATTATATCAATTATTATATTATATCAATTCAATATTGACACAAGCTTCATATTATTGTTCATTTTTGAAAGCTTCTATTTCGGTATTTCATTTTGTTTTGAATTCTGACCATTCAGTCCCATATCGTCCCTTATGTCTTGCTAAGAACCTTTAAACGCATAGAATGAGCTTTGGTGAATTGAAGACATGCAAACTGCTACATTTAAATAAACAATTATTATTTTTTTACTTATATAACGACAGCTTGCACGATACATATATAATTCCTAAAGCTAGCTGCGATAGTTGTTTAGGTCAAAATACCTGCAAAAAGGCCTTGATTTAAATGATAAGCTACTCTATCATACTATTAACACAATGCACACAATTTACACTACGAAGACTTTATAAAAGCCCTAACTTTCAGTACACTGGACAAGTATTTAGCCACACGCAATAATTCTATTTTATCTGGAGAATTCAGGAGAGCGATACAGAACGGACTAGAGGCTGCAAGACCAACCGCGCAACCTAAAAAATTCTTTCTGACATCCTTATACATAGGGCAGTCTGCCAGCAAATGAAACAGATTCTCTTCCAGCCCTAGGTTGCAGATTGTGCAGAGTTGCCCCCTAGGGCACCCAAAAGAAAGATCTTCCAATGAGAATCTACCCATCACGTTTCCCATAAGATGCACCTGGGCAAGAAGTTTAATGTATCTAAACGGTATTCCGCTACAAAGGTACTGCTGTCCCATTAGAGCAATCCATAGGTGAGGCAGCACCTGAAGAGAGGATGTCTGACTCAGCATGTACAGGTCCACATCTCTAAGATGGGCCTCGAATTTCGCGATGATTAAATCCTTCTTGTTCTGTAAACTTACCAAGTTCAAGTCGGTCCATAAGGCTTCCATTCCACACAATGTGATAAGATGTTTTGACTGCAGGGTCCAATTGAACTTGGGAACTAGCCTACCTGAGTCCGCGAGGACCTGTAGGCATTTTAAACAAACTTCAGGAAGCCTCTTTTCACCCATACTCAAAACCTTCTTTAGTCAATTTATGGCCATCTTTAATATGTTCTATGCTAGTGCAAACGGACTGGGTCCAGTTTCAACGCGTAACCTGTAGTGTGTGAAGGCAGGCCCAGAACTCTCTTGAAGAAAGTAGTGTGGATTATTATCGCTACCTCCTCACAATACCTTAGACCCCAGATCCCTATGGCTTAAAAAAGGACGGTTCAGATAAGGCTGAGGCAATCTGAGGGAAAACTTTGATTCTGCCAGAGCCTCCCAAACAAACATTCAAGGTAACCCACTCATAAATCGGGAGGCGCTCTATACAATTCCGCACAAATGCCATCTTCACCTGGTAATTTTCCTGGTTTACATTTTCGTATGAGAGCGATTATTTCGTTTTTGGAAATCGACCCATCCAGGAGAGGACGCGTGTTTAAGGACCAGGCAAGGTCAAGTCCAAGTTGAGGAGGGTACAACAAGCTCGCGAAGTCTTGCCCCATTTGCAGGTCGATACAATTTCCATACGCAGGCCTAATCTTAAAAAAGTGGACTGCCCTCCAGAATTCTACAGAACCTCTGGCTGCTTCAAGAGCATTCTGGAAAGCCTTTTCGTAGTTTGCCTTCTTAGCGTTCATAAGAGATATGTACGCGCTTTTATCTAAATTATGTTTGAGGAGGTCCTCTTGCGCGAACCCAGACATTTCACAAATCATTAGGCTTTTTCTACCTTTTTTCTACTGCTGAGACAAGCCCAGTCATACCAGGGTTTCGTCCCCACAAAACAGGAAGAAGGCTTAGCAATCATACCCGCTCCCGAAGCTGCTTCCTTAATAGATGATATGAGATTCTTATTCATTGTATTCATCGAGACCGTATTCAAAGAGTGTGGCTCAGAGAGCGACAGACTATTAAGAAATGCCTTCCTTCTAGCCTCTCTCCATAGCAGTTTCACACTCGTACACGTATTCCTCGCTTCAACAAGAACCTCCTCTCTATCTCCTATTCGTACATTTTACACTACTACGCAGATTGGTAGATGTCCGGAGCGAGTAGCTATAGGAATTACTTTAAAATCTTCAATTACATTAATTGAAGTAAGAGCCCAAGCCGCGAGATCGATGGTACTCCCACTCCCACAGGACAGGCTAGTGCAGCTTGTCGGCCAATCACCACCGAATCTGGCGTTAAGGAAAGCGAAGATTCCTATGCGCATAGCATTTAAAAACAAATTTCCGGAATTCCGAAGCATAGAATTTAATATAAGTCTTGTGCTGGTAAGCTTCGATGGAGTTTTAATGAGAAACTTTCGGTAGAACATTGAACAATTACGCAAAGGATAAAATATTATAGAAATATCCGACATTGTGAAGCATAGGTTTTGATATATTTTTGTTTGTATAGGATTTCAAAGAGTTTAAATAAGATACTGTTAAAAGAAAAGTATACCTTTTCTCGAGAGATAGAATTTTATAGTGATATCCTAGATTTCCCAACAAAAAACCCTATACACGTCTTGTACTGATAAGGTTTAATAGAATTAGACTAAAATGTATTGTTAGAAAGGTATAGGATTTCTAGGCGGATATGTTTTGATAGGGAGGTCTATCAAATGTGCTGATAGATTTTGATTTGTAAAATTTGTTTGATTGAACTAGAGAGGACTTTCACATATTTGGCTGAAAGAATTTGATTCTTGAAGTTTAGTTGATTCAATTTGGTAGGATTTCTATAAAATTTTGTATAAAATTTTCTTTGAATTCCTCTTCTCGAGAATCTTTTTTTAATCTTTAACATTTCTACCAGGAGCAAAGACCTATTCGGAAAGCAAGCGTGATTAGGAAACGTACCTCGAACTTGTTTCTAATAAATAGCAAAAGCAACCAAATAATTGATTTTGAAGAAATGCTTTGAAGAAGAATAAAGCAATGACTAGAAAGGTCTTCCTGCAGGTTGAATTACTATCCTGAATGATTAACCTTTCAGATTAAATTCATATTCATTTCGGACAAACTCAAATAGAGTTTGAAAAATAATATCAATTAGGATAGAATTGATATTGCGATGCGAAAATTTTTATTTTCGGAAAGGTTAAAAACGTTTTTAAGATTGTAAATATAATATAGAATATACTCACCAATAGAAGTAAGTATCACCGTCAATATAAAAAACACAGTATAAACGCAACCTAGTTTTATAAAAGCTGGTGTGAACTGAGTCGACGACTTCGAATGAGCTATGGGCTAACGGGTCTAAATTTTGCTAAAATTGTCTTAATATTTCTTCCCTATCTCTAACAAATATTTTCTGTTTTTTGTGAATGAATTCGTTGTATTCTACAATTTCCAAAAGTTCTTCGGATTTTAAAATGAATTGTGTGTTGTCTTTTAAAATAGAGTCGTAATCAAATGTTTCGTTAAGGTTAAGAAAGAATTTAGTCACTAGTGCATGTAATTAATATTCTACTATTTTATCAGTGTATATATTTGATATCTCAAAGGAAATCTCATATGTTATAGGTGTCAAGCTTGTTCTTATGCGATATTCTTGTCCATATTTCATAAATCTGTCCAAGGAAAGAAATTTAGTTTCCTCAATACAGGTTACTTTGTGTGTATTATTATCGTTTTTTTTAATCCTGATCTCTAAAGTGGTCAAATATAAATAAATACATTAACGCTACATTTATTTTCAAAAATAATATTCCCATTTCTGAAATTATAATCGAATACACTTCTTCCGTGTCACAGTGGTGCAGGAATGTATTTTGCGAACCATCTTAGGTGCTGTTAGGAATTCTTTAATAATTGTTTTCAAATTAGTCGGAATAAAATTCCTTCCTCCGAAAATGTTTGTTAACTGAAAAAATACCATATATGTTTCTCAAATATAACGGATAGTGAAATAAAGATTTAAAAAGTATCAACAAGTAAGATACAAGATTATTTGACTAACGGTATTTGAGTAACAACTTGACATCCATAAAAATATTCGAATAGTGCATTGAGTTTTTATTGTTATTTGTAATTACAAGTTACTGTTAATATTTTAAGGTGGCTTAGAATCACACCATCTTTTTAGTTTTCCATTTTTTACTTGAGTGGATGACGTGGATGATTGTGGTTTACATGCTGTACTGTAAAATAATTGAACATGGGACGAGAGCGGCCTACTGGTGTCTCCCTTATTTCATCTGTGTTCAATGGGGTTATCGTTTCACTTTGCATGTTTATTTTCATCCGTCCTTTACCGCCAACCTGAAGAATGTATGCATATATTCCAGCAAGATAGATAATACTCTCCAATATTGAAAAGACGTCACTAGCAAATGTTGATAATACAATGTGTTCTTGCTTTGGTATCGGCACATATTGAGTCGGTCCTTCGAGTAATAAAATTGGTTTATCTGCAGGAAAAGGTTCTTTTTGAAGTTTGAATACCCGGCTCTTGTTGCGAGAGTTTCTGGTATCTCTACGGGGTGTCGATTTCTTGACTTGACTAGACGAGAGTGGACCATTTGGATTGTGATTTCCGGAAAAAAGTCTGTAATTGAGCCGGTCCTTGTCCGTTCACTTTCCCCAGTTGAGGATGCTGAATCAGACCCAGACCTATCTCGTTTCGGCGGTATTCCTCTCTGTCTCCTGACGGTGTTCTTTGCGACGAGAAATGTCTCCGTCGAACTAGGAGGGCCTCTGCCCATCGGTTCTACCATTTCACAATACGGTAGTATACAGTCAGCTGATTACACGTGAGCGACAGATGTTTATTGGGCAGATAGTACGGAGAAGCACTGCAAACACTCGACTTTAAACACGGTTTTGACACCGAAACAGATGAAATCCAATTGCACCAACGAAGCACCCGCTAGATCGACACCCCCGCATATTGCATGCCAAAAATCAGTTCGAGGTTTAGTAACAAAAAAAATAATATTAGCGAAATTATCCGGCGCGACCCCAAGCGTGACTAGCAGGCATGCCGCCATATTTCAACCTCTATATAAACAATTATGATCTTAACTGTTTCCTTATTATTTACGCTTGAGGTTCTCTTCTAAAATTTGTTGCGATGATCAGTAGGGATTTTGTTTTTAATTTTGTGAATCAACCTCAAACATTAAGTAATTTTGAATTTGACAGTATGCATAGAACATCCTTAATTTTCCTAAATAAATACAAGTACGCTTCGCTTTGAGATCAAAATAAAAATAGTTCTCCATATACAATAGACACCTATTTTTTTTATTTTTCATAAAATTTCGAATTAACAGTGTTTTGAAATAAACTATTTGGATTGTCTAACATTAGAAAATTTATAGATATGCGAAATTCAATCATTTTTAAATTATTGATTATACATGTGAGTTTCTCAAATATAAACGTTATATGATTCAAGAGAAAAGAATATTACCAACTAAAATATACCAGAATATGACTAACGATATTTGTATATCAAGGTTCCATTCGATAAGACTTATCTTCTACGGATCAGCAAATAAAAAGTTCTGACAATGTATGGAGACAAGTAAGATTTTACTAAGATTTTACTAAGTGACATTAATGATTCAATAAATGAATATAAATAACGTGGTATAAAAAGTCAATCCCTAAACTTTAGAGATTCGAAAAATATTTTGGTGAGGAAATTAAATAGATTTGTTTGCCTCTGTTTCCAAAGCAGACTTGCTCGTAATATTTTACTATAGTTTCGGATCAAAAAGATATACATATTTTATTCATTTTTACATTTTTTCAACTGATTGACTGACGTGGATGATTGTAGTTTACATGCTGTACTGTAAAATAAGATAAGATGGTGCGAAGACGGCCTACTGGAGCTTCCTTCTTTTGATCTGTGGTCAATGGGGTAATCGTTCCACTTTGCATGTTTATTTTTACCCGTCCTTTACATCTAATGTGAGGAATGTATGCATATATTCCAGCGAGATTGTTACTAGTCTCCAATATTGCAAAAACATCACCAGAAAGTGTTGATAATACAATGTGTTCTTGCCTCGGCATCGGCACATATTTATTATGTGCTTCGAGTAATAACATTGGTTTATTCGCAGGAAAAGTGTATTTTCGAAGTTTGAATCTCCGGGTCGAATTTTGTATGGAAGTAAGCAGAATGAACTGAAGTTGGTCAAGCCCATATACAGATCCGTCAGAAGTTATAAGTCTGGTAGGTAGGTTTATGCATCTGGAAGCAGGAGACCTGGGCCTGACACGAACACGTGACTCGGAAGGAGAAAGAGAACTGGCAAACAGACAATTGCGCGCTTGGAAAAAATTTAACAACATTTTACCAATTTTACAAAATCTTAAAGCATTTCTGATCCCTTTTAAAATTCAGAAATTGCGGAATATCTCCTAAAATGACTCAAATTATTCCATTTTTCTTTTTTATGAATTTTAGAAATATTTTAGATTCTTTTTAAATCTTTTGGGTCATAGTCTCAAATTATTAAATAATTAAAAATTGTGCAACTAATCTTAGGAAAAATTGTTTATTTAAAAACTCCTGAAATCTTTTGTAACGTTTCAAAATTGCAAAATTGAGAAAGTTTGCTTCAAAATCTTCGATACCCTTTTTTGTAATTTTAGGATATCATTCGAAATGATTTAAAATCTTTGTAACAGTGTAGTTTTTAAATTTAATTGAATCGAAAAAAATTTGATATAACATCAAAAAATTAAAGATAATTTTACAAACTCAAAAGAAATTAAAAGAATTTAGAATAAAAAAA
>CAKNWT010332818.1:800-11601 GCA_932066315.1 Andricus coriarius
AACATTAACAATAACATTTTAATAAACAAGCATCAATATAATCAAGTATCAATAATAAAGTATAAATAATCTAGTATCAAAAATCAAATATCAGTAATCAAGGATCAATATGATCAAGTGTTATTAATCAACTTCTATTAATCAAATATCAATAATCAATTATTAACAATCAAGTGTACATAATCAACTGTCAATAATGAAATTTCAATAATTAGGTAGCAATAATCAAGTATCACTCTAACAAGTATCAATAATCATTTTTCAATAATCACGTGTTAATAATTAACTATCTTTATAATCGAACATTAACAATAGCATTTCAATAAACAAGCATCAATATAATCAAGTATCAATAATAAAGTATAAATAATCAAGTATCAAAAGTCAAATATCAGTAATCAAGCATCAATATAATCAAGTATTATTAATCAACTTCTATTAATCAAGTCTTAACAATCTAGTGTCAATAATCAACTGTAAAAAATGAAATTTCAATTATTAGGTAGCAATAATCAAGTATCACGATAATAAAGTATCAAGAATCAATTTTCAATAATCAAGTGTCAATAATTAACTATCTTTATAATCGAACAATAACATTTCAATAATCAAGCATCAATATAATGAAGTATCAATAATAAAGTATGAATAATCAAGTGTCAAGAATCCAATATTAGTAATCAAGCATCAATATAACCAAGTATTATTAATCAACTTCTATTAATCAAGTCTTAACAATCAAGTGTCAATAATCAACTGTCAATAATGAAATTTCAATAATCAGGTAGCAATAATCAAGTATCACTATAATAAAGTATCAATCATCAATTTTCAATAATCACATATCAATAATTAACTATCTTTATAATCGAACATAACAATAACATTTCAATAATCAAGCATCAATATAATGAAGTATCAATGTAAACAAGTATTAATAATCAACTTCTATTAATGAATTCTGAACAATCAAGTCTTCGCAATCAAGTGTCAATAATCAAGTATCAATAATGAAATATCAATAATGAAATATCAATAATTAGGTATCAATAATCAACTTTCAATTGTCAA
The DNA here is from genome assembly GCA_932066315.1 of Andricus coriarius. Lineage (NCBI taxonomy): Eukaryota > Metazoa > Arthropoda > Insecta > Hymenoptera > Cynipidae > Andricus > Andricus coriarius. The sequence continues at coordinate 1,872 of CAKNWT010332818.1, forward strand.
GTATCACTATGACAAAGGATCAACAATCAATTTTCAATAATCACGAATTAACTATCACTATAATTGAACATCAACAATAACATTTTAATAATCAAGTATCAATATAATAAAGTATTAATAATGAAGTATACATAATCAAGTATCAAAAATCAGTTATCAATAATCAACTATCAGTAAACAAGTATCAATGTAAACAAGTATTAATAATCGACTTTTATTAATGAAGTATCAATAATCAAGTCCTCAAAATCAAGTGTCAATAATCAAGTATCAATAATGAAATATCAATAATTGGGTATCAATAATCAACTATCAATTGTCAAGCATCACTAAAAAAAAGTATCAATAATCAATTTTCAATAATTAACTATCTCTATAATCGAACATCAACAATAACATCAATAATCAAGTATCAATAATAAAGTATGTATAAATAATCAAGTATTAAAAATCAATTATCAGTTATCAAGTATCAGTTATCAAGATTCGATATGATTAAGTATTAATAATCAATATATATTAATCAAGTATCAATAATCAAATCTTTACAATTAAGTGTCAATAATCAACTATCAATTGTCAAGTATCACTATAATAACGTATCAATAATCAATTTTCAATAATCACGTATCAATAATTAACTATCTCTATTATCCAAAATCAAAAATAATATTACAATAATCAAGTATCAATAATAAAGTATAAATAATCAAGTATAAAAAATCGATTATCATTAATCAACTTCTATTAATCAAGTCTTAACAATCAAGTATCAATAATCAACTGTCAATAGTGAAATTTCAATAATTAGGTAGCAATAATCAAGTATAACTATAATAAAGTATCATTAATCAATTTTCAATAATCACGTATCGATAATTAACTATCTTTATAATCGAAAATTAATAATAACATTTCAATAATCAAACATCAATATAATCAAGTATCAATGTGAACAAGTATTAATAATTAACTTCTGTTAATGAATCAAATATTATCAATCGGATTTCGATAAGTAAGTAACGATAATGAAGTATTAATAGTCAGGAATCAATATAATAAAGTATCTGTAATCAAGAATCTGTAACCAAGTATCACTAATAAATAATTAGTTATCAATAATAAATTATCAATAATTAACTTTCAATAATCAAGATCAATAATGAATTATGAATAATCTAGTATCAAAAATCAATTATCAATAATCAACTTCTGTTAATCAAGTATCAGTAATCAAGTCTTAACAATTAAGTTTCAATAATCAAGTAATAATAATGAAATATCAATAATTAGGTATCAATAATCAACTATCAGTAATCAAGTATCGATATAATCAAGTATTAATAATCAACTTCTATTAATCAAGTGTCGATAATCAAGTCTTGAGAATCAAGTGTCAATAACCAACCATCAGTAATCAAGTATCAATATAATCAAGTATCAATAATCAAGTCTTAACAATCAAGTGTCAATAATCAAGTATAAATAATGAAAGATTAACAATTAGGTATCAATAATCAACTATCAATTGTCAAGTGTCACTTAAATAAAGTGTCAAATATCAATTTTCAATTATCACGTATTAATAATTAACTATCTCTATAATCGAACACGCACAATACCATTTCAATAATCAATTATCAATAATAAAGTATAAATAATCATGTTTGAAGAATCAATTATCAATAATCAACTATCAGTAATCAAGTATTAATAATTAACTTCTAATATTCAAGTATCAATAATCAAGTCTTAAAAATCAAGTGTCAATAATCAAGTACTATTAATGAAATTTCAATAATTGGGTATCAATTACTAATGGGCCCAAGTGGGGAACCATACATAACAACTTTGTGAGGTTCTCCACGTGGGGTGATCGCTAGAGAGATTGATCAGCAACCTGGGTCGGAGCAGTGTTGCGGAATGAACTTGTTATTTGAATAAATTACACGAGAATTCTAGATCAATCTAAAATATCTATACCTTACACCTACATACCTATCTACTCTATACCAATAAACCCATCCACACACTACTACTTTCCAACCTAGCAATTTACGCCTACCCCGAAAGGGAAACTCCCTAATGGTATAATAATAATAATAATAATCAACTATCAAGTAACACTATAATAAAGTATCAATTTTCAATTATCACGTATCAATAATTAACTATCTCTATAATCGAACATCAACAATAACATTTCAATAATCAAGTATCAATAATAAAATATAAATGATCAAGTATCAAAAATCAATCATCAATAGAAAACTATCAGCAATCAAGTGTCAATATAATCAAGTATTATTAATCGACTTTTATTAATGAAGTATCAATAATCAAGTCCTCACAATCAAGTGTCAATAATCAAGTATCAATAATGAAATATCAACAATTAGGTATCAATAATCAACTATCCATTGTCAAGTATCACTAAAATAAAGTATCAAGAATCAATTTTCAATTATCACATATCAATAATTAACTATCACTACAATCGAACATAAACAATAAAGTTTCAATAATCAAGTATCAATATAATAAACTATCAATAATCAACTATAACAACCTAATTAAGTATCGATTTCGAATTATAAATAATGAACTAAAAATATTCAACTATTGCTATAATCAATTATATTTAATAAAATTTTAATAGTCATGCATCAATATAATTGAATATCAATAATCAAGTATCAATAATCAATTATCAATAATAAACTATCAATAATCAACTATCAATAATCATGTACCAATATATAATCAAGTATCAATAACAAGTATAAAAAACCAATGATCACTAATCAAATATCAATATAATCAATCAGTAATAATCATTTGTCAATAATAAAGTTTTAGTAATCTTTATCAATAACGAATTATTCATCAATCACCAAGAATCAATTATCAATAATCAACTGTCAAGTATCAATATAATCTAGTATTAATAATCAAGTATCAATAAACAAGTATCAAAAATCAGTTATCAATAATCAACTATCAATAAACAAGTATCAATATAATCAAGTATTAATAATCAAGTATCAATAATCAAGTCTTGATAATGAAGTGTAAATAGTCAAGTACCAATAATGAAATCTCAATAATTAGGTATCAATAATCAACTATCAAATGTCAAGTATCATTATAAAAAAGTATCCACAATCAATTTTCAATAATCGCGAAGTAACTATCACTATAATTGAACATCAACAATAACAATTCAATAATCAAGTATCAATATAATCAAGTATCAATAAAAAAGTGTAAATAATCAAGTATCAAAAATCAATTATCAATAATCAACTATCAGTAATCAAGTATTGATATAATCAAGTATTAATAATCAACTTATATTAATGAAGTATCAATAATCAGCTTAGAACTGGATTACTCTGGATTACAAATAGATAACACTGGATTACAAACAGGTAACACTGTCTTACAAATAGATAACAGTGTATTAATCCAACTTAGAACTGGAAGACTCTGGATTACAAATTGATAACACTGGATTACAAATAAGTAACACTGGATTACAAATAGACGATAGTGGATTACCCGGCTTAGAACTGGACCACTCTAGATTACAAATAGATAACACTATATTACAAATAGATATCACTGGATTACAAATAGATAACACTGGATTACAAATAGACAACACTGGATTACAAATAGATATCACTGGATTACAAATAGATAACACTGGAGTACAAATAGATAACACTGGATTACAAATAGATAAGAGTGTATTAATCCAACTTAGAACTGGAAGACTCTTGATTACAAATTGATAACAGTGGATAACTCCAGCTTAGAAACGGATTACTCTGGATTACAAATCGATAACACTGGATTACAAATAAATAACACTGGATTACAAATAGATAACACTCTATTACAAATAGACGACATTGGATTACCCTGGCTTAGAACTGGACCACTCTAGATTACAAATAGATGACACTATATCACAAATAGATAACACTGGATTACAAATAGATAACACTGAATTACAAATGAATAACACTGCATTAAAAATAGATAAGAGTGTATTAATCCAACTTAGAACTGGAAGACTCTGGATTACAAATTGATACCATTGGATTACAAATAAGTAACACTGGATTACAAATAGACGATAGTGGATTACCCCGGCTTAGAACTGGACCACTCTAGATTACAAATAGATAACACAATGTTACAAATAGATATCACTGGATTACAAATAGATAACACTGGATTACAAATATACGACAGTGGATTAACCTAGCTTAGAACTGGACCACTCTAGATTACAAGTAGAAGACACAATATTACAAATAGATATCACTGGATTACAAATAGATAACACTGGATTACAAATAGATAACACTCTATTACAAATAGACGACAGTGGATTACTCTGGCTTAGAACTGGACCACTCTAGATTACAAATAGATGACACTATATCACAAATAGATAACACTGGATAACAAATAGATAACACTGAATTACAAGTGAATAACACTGCATTACAAATAGATAAGAGTGTATTAATCCAACCTAGAACTGGAAGACTCTGGATTACAAATTGATAACAATGGAAAGCTCCAGCTTGGAACTGGATTCCTCTGGATTACAAATCGATAACACTGGATTACAAATAAATAACACTGGATTACAAATAGATAACACTGTATTACAAATAGACGACAGTGGATTACCCCAGCTTAGAACTGGACCACTCTAGATTACAAATAGATGACACTATATTACAAATAGATAACACTGGATTACAAATAGATAACACTGGATTACAAATAGAAAACACTGGATTACAAATGGATAACACTGGATTACAAATAGATAAGAGTGTATTAATCCAACTTAGAACTGGAAGACTCTGGATTAAAAATTGATAACACTGGATTACAAATTGATAACATTGTATTACTCCAGCTTGGAACTGGATTACTCTGGATTAGAAATAGATAACACTAACTTACAAATATATAACACTGGATTACAAATAGATAACACTATATTACAAATAGACGACAGTGGATTACCCCAGCTTAGAACTGGACCACTCTAGATTACAAATAGATGACACTATATTGCAAATAGATTACACTGGATTACAAATAGATAACACTGGATTACAAATAGACAACACTGGATTACAAATAGACGACAGTGGATTACCCCAGCTTAGAACTGGACCACTCCAGCTTACAAAATAGATAACACTGGATTACAAATAGATAACACTGGATTACAAATAGATAACACTGGAGTACAAATAGATAACACTGGATTACAAATAGATAAGAGTGTAGTAATTCAACTTAGAACTAGAAGACTCTGGATTACAAATTGACAACAGTGGATTACTCCAGCTTAGAACTGGATTACTCTGGATTACAAATAGATAACACTGGATTACAAATGAATAACACTGGATTACAAATAAATAGCACTGGATTACAAATAAATAGCACTGGATTACAAATAGATAACACTGTATTACAAATAGACGACAGTGGATTACCCCGGCTTAGAACTGGACCACTCTAGATTACAAATAGATAATACTACATTACAAATAGATAACACTGGGTTACAAATAGATAACACTGGATTACAAATGGATAACACTGGATTACAAATAGATAAGAGTGTATTAATCCAACTTAGAACTGGAAGACTCTGGATTAAAAATTGATAACACTGGATTACAAATTGATAACAGTGTATTACTCCAGCTTGGAACTGGATTACTCTGGATTACAAATAGATAACACTAAATTACAAATATATAACACTGGATTACAAATAGATAACACTGTATTACAAATAGACGACAGTGGATTACCCCAGCTTAGAACTGGACCACTCTAGATTACAAATAGATGACACTATATTGCAAATAGATTACACTGGATTACATATAGATAACACTGGATTACAAATAGACAACACTGGATTACAAATAGACGACAGTGGATTACCCCAGCTTAGAAGTGGACCACTCCAGATTACAAAATAGATAACACTGGATTACAAATAGATAACACTGGAGTACAAATAGATAACACTGGATTACAAATGGACAACACTGGATCAAAAATAAATAGCACTGTATTACAAATGGATAACGGTGGATTATTATAGTTTAGAACTAGATTACTCTGGATTACAAATAGATAACAGTGGATTACTTCAGCTTAGAACTGGATTACTCTGGATTACAAATAGATGACACTGGATTACAAATAGATAACACTGGATTACTCCAACTTAGATCTGGATTACTCTGGATCACAAATTGATAACACTAGATTACAAATAGATAACAGTGGATAACTTCAGCTTAGAACTGGACCAGTCTGGATTACAAATAGATAACACTCGATTACAAACAGATAACGGTGGATTACTACAGGTTGGAACTAGATTACTCTGGATTACAAATAGACAACAGTGGATTAGTTCAGCTTAGAACTGGATTACTCTGAATTACAAATAGATAACACTGGATTACAAATAGATAACAGTGGATTACTCCAAATTAGAACTGGATTACGCTGGATTACAAATTGATAACACTGGGGATCAAATTGATAACACTGGATTACGAATAGATAACAGTGGATTACTTCAGCTTAGAACTGGACCAGTCTGGATTACAAATAGATAACACTGGATTACAAATAGATAACAGTGGACCACTACAGCTTAGAACTAAATTATCATGGATTACAAATAGATAACATTGGATTACATCAGCTTGGAACTTGATTACTTTGGATTACAAATAGATAAAACTGGATTACAAATAGACAACAGTGGATTACTCCAGATTATACCCGGATTACTCTGGATTACAAATGGGTTAAAGGCGAATTACGCTGTGTGATAAGTGGATAATATGGATTACTCCAGATCAGAACTGGATTACAAGTAGAATTCTCCGTGTTACAAGTGGATTACAACGGATTACTCTTTTCTAAATGTTATGAAAGTTATTCGAAAACTTTAGGTCGATATTATATAAAAAATGTAATTTACAAATATGGAAAATACAGAAAAGATACCAAAAAATTTATTATAAAAATATTTAGTGCAGGTTTTTTTTGAGCTACCCCTTGGATGTGAAGCCCACTTTGTATGCAGCTCGCGGCTCGTTAAGTTATTAATCCTAAATTCTTTCGCCACCGTAATTTTCGGCGGGTGATTCGTCTCAAATTACTTTGTGTTTGGGAGCGAATAATGCGACAATCGCTTTGCTTCCATGTAATAAAGTCTTGCAGCTCCCGGGTGCAATTTACTCCCTAAATCCGAATTAGTCAAAATTTCACTAATTAAATCAGTAATAAAGATTCCAACTAATGAATCCGCTATTTTTTTAATTTCATTGATTGAAATAGTAAAATAAATTGTAACAGTTTAAATTAAACATGAAAAAATAGTTTTTTAAAACTTAACAAATTTATTATTTCACGAAAATAGGGGAATAAATTCTTTTAAATAAAATAAATGTGGATACCATAATAAATTCAATTGGCAACGCTCTAAATTTTTAAGATTTTGAGTGAAAATATTGCATTTAAAAAAAAAAATTTAATCAAATAGTTGGATTCCCAACTTAAAAGATCAATTTTTAACTAAAATGATGGATCTTAAATAATATTGAACAATTTTTAGCAATATAGTTTAACTTCGAAACAACCAGTTGAATTTTTAAAGAGAAAATTAATTTTTTAACAAAATAGACGATTTTTTAACATGGTACTTCAATTTTTGAACAAATAGTAGACTTTTCAATGAAAAATGATAAAGTTTCAATCAAATGTTGAAATTTTAAACTCAAACAGATCAATTTTCCCCCCTAAATATAATAGTTCTATTTTCAGTTAAAAAAGTTATTTTAAAAAAAAAATGATTTTCAACAAAATAGTTCAAATTTTAATCAACCAGATGAAGTTTCAACTAAAATTATGAGTCTTCCACAAAAAAATTAATTTTAAATAATATAGTTCCACTAAAAAAAATTAGTTGAATTTTTAATCGAAAAAATTAGTTTTTAACAAAAAAGACGACTTTTCAATATTTCACATCAATTTTCAAATGAATAGTTGATTTTTCAACTAAAAAAGGTAAATTTTCAACAAAATAGTGAAATTTTCAACATAAAAAGAGAAACTTTGGACACAAAATGAAATAAATGAATTTTCACTTAAAAAAGTTAAGTTTCAACAAAAACAACTAATTTTCAACAAAATAGTTTAATTTTTAATCAAAGAAATGAAGTTTATACTAAAATGATGAATCTACCACAAGGAAATTAATTTTAAATAATATAGTTCTACTATAAAAAAAAGTAGTTGCAGTTTTAACCGAAAAGATTATTTTTTTAACAAAAAATACGATTTTCCAATATTTTACATCAATTTTCAACCACATAGTTGATTGTTTAACTAAAAATGGTATACATTTTTAGATAAAAAAGTTAATTTTCAAAAAAGAGAAGTAATTTTCAACAGAATATTGAAATTTTTAATCAGATAGATAAATTTTCAATTAAAATTATGAATCTACCACCAAAAATAAATGATAAACAATATCGTTTCACTAAATAACAAATAGTTGATTTTTCAACAAAAATAATTAATTTTTTAACAAAAAAGACGATTTTTCAATATTTTACATCAACTTTCAACCGATTAGTTGATTTTTCAACTCAAAATGGTACATTTTTAACAAAATAGTGAAATTTTCCACATGACAAAAGAAACTTTCGACCTAAAATGAAGTAGATGAATTTTTAATTAAAACAGTTAATTTTCAAACAATAAAAAAAAACTAATTTTCAACAAAATAGATAAATTTTTATTCAAGAGATTAAATTTCAACTAAAATTATGAATCTATCGCCAAAAAATAAATTATAAATAATACCGTTCCACTAAATAACAAGCAGTTGAATTTTCAACAAAAATAATTAATTTTTTTATAAAAAACACGATTTTTCAATATTTTACATCAACTGTCAACTGGATAGTTGATTTTTTAACTGAAAATGGTAAATTTTCAACAAAATAGTGAAATTTTCCACATAAAAATACATTGCACCTAAAATGGAATAGATGAATTTATACTAAAAACAAGTTAATTTTCAACAAAGTAGTTCAATTTTTAATTAAAGAGATGAATTTTTAACTAAAATTATGAATCTTTCACAAAAAAAAATAATAAAAAAAAATAAAGTTTCACTATAGAAAAATAGTTGAATTTTTAACTGAAAAGATTAGTTTTTTAACCAAAAAAAAAAAGATTTTTCAATATTTTACATCAATTTTCAATCCAATAGTTGATTTTTCAACTAAAACAGGTAAACTTTTAAAAAATAGTGCAATTTTCAACATAAAAAAATAAACTTTCGACCTAAAATGAAATAGATGAATTTTTATTTAAAAAAGTTAATTTTCAAACAAAAAAAAACAAGTAATTGTCAACAAAATAGTTCAATTTTTAATCAAAGAGATGAATTTTGAACTAAAATGATAAGTCCTCCACAGAAAAATAAATTATAAATAATATTGTTCCTCTGTGAAACAAATAGTTGAAATTTCAATGAAAAGGGATAATTTTTAACCAAAAATACGATTTTTTAATATTTTACATAAATTTTAAATGGAATAGTTGATTTTTCAACTAAAAATGGTAAATTTTCAACAAAATA